>JAPEHP010000004.1:41410951-41673451 GCA_026437355.1 Eucyclogobius newberryi
CGAGCGCGGCGAGACGGCTCTGAGCACGGCGTGCACGTACGGCGAGGCACACGTGCGCGCTCGCATGGTGCGCTACCTCCTGGAGCAGGGCGCCGATCCCAACATGGCCGACACGAGCGGGCGCACGGCGCTCATGCACGCCGTACAGCAGCGCGCAGGCGTGCACGTGGTGTCACTGCTGCTGAAGCACGGCGCCGACCCCACGCTCAGGGACTACGCCGGCGAGAGCGCCCTCACACGAGCGCTAGCACAGGCGCTAAAGGACCAGCACCAGAGCCACCCGAGCCACCCGAGCCACCCGAGCCACCCGAGCCACCCGAGCCACCCGAGCCTTGAGATCCACCCGAGCCACCATTCCAGGGAGCGAGACCAGGACCGGGACCAGACTACAGCTCCAGAACAAGACCAGGACACAGAGAGTTCCCAGAGGAGCGAGGAGCAGGAAGGCTCAGTCTCACTGCGCCTCCTGCTGGACACGTGTGAGCGTCGAGGTCACGAGGTCCTCATCCTGACCTGCTGCAGCGAAGGAGGCCAAAGAACTGTGAGGCAGTACCACCACACGCCACCAGAGCGGCACCACATGAGGAGCACCAATACAACAGGAGAGAGGAAACAGGAGAAGAACCAGCTCCCTTACATCAGAAACAGTGTTGTGGCCCCGGACCCTCACAGAGACTCTGACTCGACTCAGAGCCAAACTGTCAGTGTGAATGGCCTCGCCCCTGACCACACCCCCTCTGACCCCGTCCCCTCAGGCCCCGCCCCTGAGCCCCTGTCGGCTGCCTCTCCCTCAGATGTGCACGTGGCGGGCGCGCACGGAGAAGGCGTGTTCAGCTTCAGCGTGGCCCCGCCCAGGCCACGCCCCCCCAGAGTCCGAGTCCTGAAGAGGCTGAACTCTGAACCGTGGGGTCTGAGCGTGCCCAGAGCACCGGCCCCGCCCCCTGCACAGGTGAGTGAGAATACAAACAAAACAAAGAACACGAGCAGTAAAACTAAAAATCAATATAAAATCAGAGCGTATGAAGTCTGCAGGGCCTGGTTCACCTGCAGGGCCTGGTTCACCTGCAGGGCCTGGTTCACCTGCAGGGCCTGGTTCACCTGCAGGGCCTGGTTCACCTGCAGGGCCTGGTTCACCTGCAGGGCCTGGTTCACCTGCAGAGCCTGGTTCACCTGCAGGGCCTGGTTCACCTGCAGGGCCTGGTTCACCTGCAGGGCCTGGTTCACCTGCAGAGCCTCGTTGGCTCGTCCCCATGAGAGCAGCACGTTTCCGCGTGTCTAAGCGCATTGATCTATCATAATATAGTTCCCTCAGTGACGGGACGAGGCATGAGCATGGTGGAGTGGCATGCGCACGGGGGAGTGGCATGCGCACGGGGGAGTGGCATGAGCACGGGGGAGTGGCACGGGGGAGTGGCACGAGCACGGGGGAATGGCATGTGCACGGGGGAGTGGCATGAGCACGGGGGAGTGGCATGTGCATGGGGGAGTGGCACGGGGGAGTGGCATGTGCACGGGGGAGTGGCATGTGCACGGGGGAGTGGCATGTGCACGGGGGAGTGGCATGTGCACGGGGGAGTGGCATGTGCACGGGGGAGTGGCATGTGCACGGGGGAGTGGCATGAGCACGGGGGAGTGGCATGTGCACGGGGGAGTGGCATGTGCACGGGGGAGTGGCATGTGCACGGGGGAGTGGCATATGGTCCATTGCCTTTAAGTCCCATTTAGTCCAAAATTGATCAAATCTGTTTTTCAAATTAAGTCTGAAAGTAATTTTAAAAATTTGCCTGATGTCTGTTCCTCTCTCAGTCCAGTCCTTTATCGTTGATGATGTTTGTGTCCTTTTCTTTGTGATGGTCTTTTTTCCTGCTGCCAAAAGTACATTCAAAAGTACTTTCCAAAAGTACTTTTGAATGTACAATCAAAAGTACAGTCTAAAGTACATTAAAAAGTACATTCTAAAGTACATTGTAAAGTACATTCTAAAGTACATTCTAAAGTACATTCTAAAGTACATTCCTAAAGTACATTCAAAAGTACATTCAAAAGTACATTCAAAAGTACTTTCCAAAAGTACTTTTTAAAAGTACAATCAAAAGTACATTCTAAAGTACATTCTAAAGTACATTCCTAAAGTACATTCAAAAGTGCATCCTAAAGTACATTCTAAAGTACATTCAAAAGTACATTGTAAAGTACATTCCAAAAGTACATTCTAAAGTACATTCAAAAGTACAGTCTAAAGTACATTCTAAAGTACATTCTAAAGTACTTTCCAAAAGTACTTTTTAAAAGTACAATCAAAAGTACAGTCTAAAGTACATTCTAAAGTACATTCTAAAGTACATTCCTAAAGTACTTTTGAATGTACAATCAAAAGTACAGTCTAAAGTACATTCAAAAGTACATTCTAAAGTACATTCTAAAGTACATTCTAAAGTACATTCCTAAAGTACATTCAAAAGTACATTCAAAAGTACATTCAAAAGTACTTTCCAAAAGTACTTTTTAAAAGTACAATCAAAAGTACATTCAAAAGTGCATCCTAAAGTACATTCTAAAGTACATTCAAAAGTACATTGTAAAGTACATTCCAAAAGTACATTCTAAAGTACATTCAAAAGTACAGTCTAAAGTACATTCTAAAGTACATTCAAAAGTACATTCAAAAGTACATTCTAAAGTACATTCTAAAGTACATTCTAAAGTACATTCAAAAGTACATTCTAAAGTACATTCAAAAGTACATTCTAAAGTACATTCTAAAGTACATTCAAAAGTACATTCAAAAGTACATTCTAAAGTACATTCTAAAGTACATTCTAAAGTACATTCTAAAGTACATTCTAAAGTACATTCTAAAGTACATTCTAAAGTACATTCAAAAGTACATTGTAAAGTACATTCTAAAGTACATTCTAAAGTACATTCAAAAGTACATTGTAAAGTACATTCTAAAGTACATTCTAAAGTATCCATGTATTGTGTCCATGGCAGGAGTTCATAGTAGTAAAGTTCAGGGGTAAATGCTGTATCAGAGCGTGGTGAACTTCACTCACATGTGATTGACAGGACAGTCCCAGGTCATGTGACAGTGGTTCACCTCCTGGTGGCGCTGTTTCTACAACTTTTGCATTTCCCTGTGAAGAATGAGACCTTTGACCTGGAGTTAAAAAACATGACACATTAATCGTTGTCTAGATTAGAAATGCATTGATATAATTTAGATATTATTAAAGTTCTGCTTCATAACCCTTGATAAACATCTCAGTCAGAGGTTATAAAGGTCATGACCTACAGGAACCCCCAGCACCACATGACTCTCAGTATTAGACCTGTACAGGAACCCCCGGCACCACATGACTCTCAGTATAAGACCTGTACAGGAACCCCCGGCACCACATGACTCTCAGTATAAGACCTGTACAGGAACCCCCGGCACCACATGACTATCAGTATGAGACCTGTACAGGAACCTCAGGCACCACATGACTCTCAGTATAAGACCTGTACAGGAACCCCCGGCACCACATGACTCTCAGTATAAGACCTGTACAGGAACCTCAGGCACCACATGACTCTCAGTATAAGACCTGTACAGGAACCCCCGGCACCACATGACTCTCAGTATAAGACCTGTACAGGAACCCCCGGCACCACATGACTCTCAGTATAAGACCTGTACAGGAACCCCCGGCACCACATTACTCTCAGTATAAGACCTGTACAGGAACCCCCGGCACCACATGACTCTCAGTATAAGACCTGTACAGGAACCCCCGGCACCACATGACTATCAGTATGAGACCTGTACAGGAACCTCAGGCACCACATGACTCTCAGTATAAGACCTGTACAGGAACCCCCAGCACCACATGACTCTCAGTATTAGACCTGTACAGGAACCCCCGGCACCACATGACTCTCAGTATAAGACCTGTACAGGAACCCCCGGCACCACATGACTCTCAGTATAAGACCTGTACAGGAACCCCCGGCACCACATGACTATCAGTATGAGACCTGTACAGGAACCTCAGGCACCACATGACTCTCAGTATAAGACCTGTACAGGAACCCCCGGCACCACATGACTCTCAGTATAAGACCTGTACAGGAACCCCCGGCACCACATGACTCTCAGTATAAGACCTGTACAGGAACCCTCGGCACCACATGACCTCTGACCTCTGCCCATTGAGGCAACTGCTGTTGTATTTTTGAGCTCTACAAAATACATTTAATTGAATGAATCATCTGTGTGGTGATGTTGAGTTGCTTCTGCTTCTGATTGGCTGCAGGAGGAGGTGGAGCTTCAGAATGCGCCCTCATTGGCTGATCGTCCTCAGAGGAGACACAGCATCGAGACGCACGACCCGGGGCTTGGCGAGCAGCTGCCGGAGCGGCTATTGGACCAGCTAATGCTAACAGACGAGCTAAACCCAGAGCGGACAGAGACTCAGGACTCAGAGAGTGAGTAACATCTGCTGATGGTACAACACCATGTGTTTGATTTACAATAGTCATTATTTGTGCATTAAATTATGATCAAAAACACCTTCAATTATTGTGGCCACACCCAGTTTGCAAAATAATAATCGCTTGCACCAGCACGACACTCTGGCACCAGCACGACACTCTGGCACCATCAGGGGACTCTGGTACCATCACAGGACTCTGGTACCATCATAGGACTCTGGTACCATCATAGGACTCTGGTACCATCATAGGACTCTGGCACCATCATAGGACTCTGGTACCATCACTCTGGTACCATCATAGGACTTTGGTACCATCATAGGACTCTGGCACCATCATAAGACTCTGGTACCATCATAAGACTCTGGCACCATAAAAGGACTCTGGTACCATCATAGGACTCTGGCACCATCATAGGACTCTGGTACCATCACTCTGGTACCATCATAGGACTCTGGCATCATCATAGAACTCTGGCACCATCATAGGACTCTGGCACCATCATAGGACTCTGGCACCATCATGGGACTCTGGCACCAGCATAGGACTCTGGTACCATCACAGGACTCTGGTACCATCATAGGACTCTGGAACCATCATAGGACTCTGGTACCATCATAAGACTCTGGCACCATCACAGGAATCTAGTACCATCATAGGACTCTGGTACCATCATAGGACTCTGGTACCATCACAGGACTCTGGAACCATCATAGGACTCTGGTACCATCATAAGACTCTGGCACCATCACAGGAATCTAGTACCATCATAGGACTCTGGTACCATCATAGGACTCTGGTACCATCACAGGTCTCTGGCACCATCATAAGACTCTGGCACCATCACAGGACTCTGGTACAATCATAGGACTCTGGCACCATCACAGGACTATGGTACCATCATAGGACTCTGGCATCATCATGGGACTCTGGCACCATCATAGGACTCTGGCACCATCACAGGACTATGGTACCATCATAGGACTCTGGCACCATCATGGGACTCTGGTACCATCATAGGACTCTGGTACCATCATAGGACTCTGGAACCATCACAGGACTCTGGCACCATCATAGGACTCTGGAACCATCACAGGACTCTGGTACCATCATAGGACTCTGGTACCATCATAGGACTCTGTCACCATCAAAGGACTCTGGCACCATCACAGGACTCTGGTACCATCATAGAACTCTGGCACCATCATAGGACTCTGGCACCATCATGGGACTCTGGCACCATCATAGGACTCTGCTACCATCACAGGACTCTGGTACCATCATAGGACTCTTGAACCATCATAGGACTCTGGTACCATCATAAGACTCTGGCACCATCACAGGACTCTGGTACCATCATAGGACTCTGGTACCATCACAGGACTCTGGTACCATCATACGACTCTGGTACCATCACAGGACTCTGGTACCATCATAAGACTCTGGCACCATCACAGGACTCTGGTACCATCATAGGACTCTGGCACCATCACAGGATTCTGGTACCATCACAGGACTCTGGTACCATCACAGGTCTCTGGCACCATCACAGGACTATGGTACCATCATAGGACTCTGGTACCATCATAAGACTCTGGCACCATCACAGGACTATGGTACCATCATAGGACTCTGGCACCATCATGGGACTCTGGCACCATCATAGGACTCTGGTACCATCATAGGACTCTGGTACCATCATAGGACTCTGGTACCATCACAGGACTCTGGCATCATCATAAGACTCTGGTACCATCATAAGACTCTGGCACCATAAAAGGACTCTGGTACCATCATAGGACTCTGGTACCATCATAGGACTCTGGTACCATCATAGGACTCTGGTACCATCATAAGACTCTGGCACCATCACAGGACTCTGGCACCATCACAGGACTCTGGCACCATCAGAGGACTCTGGTACCATCATAGGACTCTGGCACCATCATAGGACTCTGGTACCATCACTCTGGTACCATCATAGGACTTTGGTACCATCATAGGACTATGGCACCATCATAGGACTCTGGCACCATCATAGGACTCTGGCACCATCACAGGACTCTGGCACCATCAGAGGACTCTGGTACCATCATAGGACTCTGGCACCATCATAGGACTCTGGTACCATCACTCTGGTACCATCATAGGACTTTGGTACCATCATAGGACTATGGCACCATCACAGGACTCTGGCACCATCACAGGACTCTGGTACCATCATAGGACTCTGGCACCATCACAGGACTCTGGTACCATCATAGGACTCTGGCACCATCAGAGGACTCTGGTACCATCACAGGACTCCAGCACCATCACAGGACTCTGGCACCATCATAAGACTCTGGTACCATCATAAGACTCTGGCACCATCTCAGGACTCTGGCACCATCTCAGGACTCTGGCACCATCATAAGACTCTGGTACCATCATAGGACTCTGGCACCATCATAGGACTCTGGCACCATCATAGGACTCTGGTACCTTCATAGGACTCTGGCACCATTTGGGGACTCTGGCACCATCACAGGACTCTGGCACCATCACAGGACTCTGGCACCATCACAGGACTCTGGTACCATCATAGGGCTCTGGCACCATCACAGGACTCTGGCACCATCACTCTGGTACCATCATAGGACTTTGGTACCATCATAGGACTATGGCACCATCATAGGACTCTGGCACCATCATAGGACTCTGGCACCATCATAAGACTCTGGTACCATCACAGGACTCTGGCACCATCACAGGACTCTGGTACCATCATAGGACTCTGGCACCATCATAGGACTCTGGTACCATCATAGCACTCTGGCACCATCAGAGGACTCTGGTACCATCACAGGACTCCAGCACCATCAAAGGACTCTGGTACCATCATAGGACTTTGGCACCATCACAGGACTCTGGCACCATCACAGGACTCTGGCACCATCATAGGACTCTGGCACCATCATAGGACTCTGGCACCATCACAGGACTCTGGCACCATCCCAGGACTATGGTACCATCATAGGACTCTGGAACCATCATAGGACTCTGGTACCATCATAAGACTCTGGCACCATCACAGGAATCTAGTACCATCATAGGACTCTGGTACCATCACAGGACTCTGGTACCATCATAGGACTCTGGTACCATCATAAGACTCTGGCACCATCACAGGACTATGGTACCATCATAGGACTCTGGCACCATCATAGGACTCTGGAACCATCACAGGACTCTGGTACCATCATAGGACTCTGGTACCATCATAGGACTCTGGTACCATCATAGTACTCTGGGACCATCACAGGACTCTGGCACCATCATAAGACTCTGGTACCATCATAAGACTCTGGCACTATAAAAGGACTCTGGTACCATCATAGGACTCTGGTACCATCGTAGGACTCTGATACCATCACAGGACTCTGGTACCATCATAAGACTCTGGCACCATCACAGGACTCTGGTACCATCATAGGACTCTGGCACCATCACAGGACTCTGGCACCATCATAAGACTCTGGCACCATCACAGGACTCTGGCACCATCATAAGACTCTGGTACCATCATAAGACTCTGGCACCATAAAAGGACTCTGGTACCATCATAGGACTCTGGCACCATCACAGGACTCTGGCACCATCATAAGACTCTGGAACCATCACAGGACTCTGGTACCATCACAGGACTCTGGCACCATCATAGGACTCTGGCACCATCATAGGACTCTGGTACCATCATAGGGCTCTGGCACCATCAGGGGACTCTGGCACCATCACAGGACTCTGGCACCATCATAGGACTCTGGTACCATCATAGGACTCTGGCACAATCATAGGACTCTGGCACCATCATAGGACTCTGGCACCATCATAGTACTCTGGTACCATCATAGGACTCGGGCACCATCTGGGGACTCTGGCACCATCACAGGACTCTGGTACCATCATAGGACTCTGGCGCCATCATAGGACTCTGGTACCATCATAGGACTCTGGCACCATCATAGGACTCTGGCACCATCACTGGCCTCTGGCACCATCATAAGACTCTGGCACCATCACAGGACTCTGGTACCATCATAGGACTCTGGTACCATCATAAGACTCTGGCACCATCTCAGGACTCTGGCACCATCATAGTACTCTGGTACCATCATAGGACTCTGGCACCATCATAGGACTCTGGCACCATCATAGGACTCTGGTACCTTCATAGGACTCTGGCACCATTTGGGGACTCTGGCACCATCACAGGACTCTGGCACCATCATAAGACTCTGGCACCATCACAGGACTCTGGCACCATCATAGGACTCTGGCACCATCATAGGACTCTGGTACCATCATAGGGCTCTGGCACCATCACAGGACTCTGGTACCATCACTCTGGTACCATCATAGGACTTTGGTACCATCATAGGACTATGGCACCATCATAGGACTCTGGCACCATCATAGGACTCTGGCACCATCATAAGACTCTGGTACCATCATAAGACTCTGGCACCATCTCAGGACTCTGGCACCATCATAGTACTCTGGTACCATCATAGGACTCTGGCACCATCATAGGACTCTGGCACCATCATAGGACTCTGGTACCTTCATAGGACTCTGGCACCATTTGGGGACTCTGGCACCATCACAGGACTCTGGCACCATCACAGGACTCTGGCACCATCATAAGACTCTGGCACCATCACAGGACTCTGGTACCATCATAGGACTCTGGTACCATCATAAGACTCTGGCACCATCACAGGACTCTGGCACCATCATAGGACTCTGGCACCATCACAGGACTCTGGTACCATCATAGGACTCTGGTACCATCATAGGGCTCTGGCACCATCACAGGACTCTGGCACCATCACAGGACTCTGGTACCATCATAGGGCTCTGGCACCATCACAGGACTCTGGTACCATCACTCTGGTACCATCATAGGACTTTGGTACCATCATAGGACTATGGCACCATCATAGGACTCTGGCACCATCACTCTGGTACCATCATAGGACTTTGGTACCATCACAGGACTCTGGTACCATCATAGGACTCTGGCACCATCATAGGACTCTGGCACCATCATAGGACTCTGGTACCATCATAGCACTCTGGCACCATCAGAGGACTCTGGTACCATCACAGGACTCCAGCACCATCAAAGGACTCTGGCACCATCACAGGACTCTGGCACCATCATAGGACTCTGGCACCATCCCAGGACTATGGTACCATCATAGGACTCTGGTACCATCATAGGGCTCTGGCACCATCACAGGACTCTGGCACCATCACAGGACTCTGGTACCATCATAGGGCTCTGGCACCATCACAGGACTCTGGTACCATCATAGGACTCTGGTACCATCATAGGACTCTGGCACCATCATAGGACTCTGGCACCATCATAGGACTCTGGCATAATCACAGGACTCTGGTACCATCATAGGACTCTGGAACCATCAAAGGACTCTGGCACCATCACAGGAGTCTGGTACCATCATAGAACTCTGCCACCATCATAGGACTCTGGAACCATCATAGGATTCTGGCACCATCATAGGACTCTGGTACCATTACAGGACTCTGGTACCATCATAGGACTCTGGAACATCATAGGACTCTGGTACCATCATAAGACTCTGGCACCATCACAGGAATCTTGTACCATCATAGGACTCTGGTACCATCACAGGACTCTGGTACCATCATAAGACTCTGGCACCATCACAGGACTATGGTACCATCATAGGACTCTGGCACCATCATAGGACTCTGGAACCATCACAGGACTCTGGTACCATCATAGGACTCTGGTACCATCATAGGACTCTGGTACCATCATAGTACTCTGGGACCATCACAGGACTCTGGCACCATCATAAGACTCTGGTACCATCATAAGACTCTGGCACTATAAAAGGACTCTGGTACCATCATAGGACTCTGGTACCATCGTAGGACTCTGATACCATCACAGGACTCTGGTACCATCATAAGACTCTGGCACCATCACAGGACTCTGGTACCATCATAGGACTCTGGCACCATCACAGGACTCTGGCACCATCATAAGACTCTGGCACCATCACAGGACTCTGGCACCATCATAAGACTCTGGTACCATCATAAGACTCTGGCACCATAAAAGGACTCTGGTACCATCATAGGACTCTGGCACCATCACAGGACTCTGGCACCATCATAAGACTCTGGAACCATCACAGGACTCTGGTACCATCATAGGACTCCGGTACCGTCATAGGACTCTGGCACCATCACAGGACTCTGGCACCATCACAGGACTCTGGCACCATCATAGGACTCTGGCACCATCATAGGACTCTGGTACCATCATAGGACTCTGGCACCATCACAGGACTCTGGTACCATCATAGGACTCTGGCACCATCATAGGACTCTGGCACCATCATAGGACTCTGGTACCATCATAGGACTCTGGTACCATCATAGGACTCCAGCACCATCATAGGACTCTGGCACCATCAGGGGACTCTGGTACCATCACAGGACTCCAGCACCATCATAGGACTCTGGCACCATCAGGGGACTCTGGCACCATCACAGGACTCTGGCACCATCATAGGACTCTGGCACCATCATAGGACTCTGGTACCATCATAGGGCTCTGGCACCATCAGGGGACTCTGGCACCATCACAGGACTCTGGCACCATCATAGGACTCTGGCACCATCATAGGACTTTGGCACCATCACAGGACTCTGGCACCATCACAGGACTCTGGCACCATCATAGGACTCTGGCACCATCATAGGACTCTGGCACCATCAGGGGACTCTGGCACCATCTTAAGACTCTGGCACCATCATGGGACTCTGGCACCATCATGGGACTCTGGCACCATCATAGGACTCTGGCACCATCACAGGACTCTGGCACCATCATAGGACTCTGGCACCATCATAGGACTCTGGTACCATCATAGGGCTCTGGCACCATCAGGGGACTCTGGCACCATCACTGGCCTCTGGCACCATCATAGGACTCTGGCACCATCATAGGACTCTGGTACCATCATAAGACTCTGGCACCATCTCAGGACTCTGGCACCATCATAGTACTCTGGTACCATCATAGGACTCGGGCACCATCTGGGGACTCTGGCACCATCACAGGACTCTGGTACCATCATAGGACTCTGGCGCCATCATATGACTCTGGTACCATCATATGACTCTGGCACCATCATAAGACTCTGGCACCATCACAGGACTCTGGTACCATCATAAGACTCTGGCACCATCTCAGGACTCTGGCACCATCATAGTACTCTGGTACCATCATAGGACTCTGGCACCATCATAGGACTCTGGCACCATCATAGGACTCTGGTACCTTCATAGGACTCTGGCACCATTTGGGGACTCTGGCACCATCACAGGACTCTGGCACCATCATAAGACTCTGGCACCATCACAGGACTCTGGTACCATCATAGGACTCTGGTACCATCTTAAGACTCTGGCACCATCACAGGACTCTGGCACCATCATAGGACTCTGGCACCATCACAGGACTCTGGCACCATCATAGGACTCGGGCACCATCTGGGGACTCTGGCACCATCACAGGACTCTGGTACCATCATAGGACTCTGGCGCCATCATAGGACTCTGGTACCATCATAGGACTCTGGCACCATCATAGGACTCTGGCACCATCACTGGCCTCTGGCACCATCATAAGACTCTGGCACCATCACAGGACTCTGGTACCATCATAGGACTCTGGTACCATCATAAGACTCTGGCACCATCTCAGGACTCTGGCACCATCATAGTACTCTGGTACCATCATAGGACTCTGGCACCATCATAGGACTCTGGCACCATCATAGGACTCTGGTACCTTCATAGGACTCTGGCACCATTTGGGGACTCTGGCACCATCACAGGACTCTGGCACCATCATAAGACTCTGGCACCATCACAGGACTCTGGCACCATCATAGGACTCTGGCACCATCATAGGACTCTGGTACCATCATAGGGCTCTGGCACCATCACAGGACTCTGGTACCATCACTCTGGTACCATCATAGGACTTTGGTACCATCATAGGACTATGGCACCATCATAGGACTCTGGCACCATCATAGGACTCTGGCACCATCATAAGACTCTGGTACCATCATAAGACTCTGGCACCATCTCAGGACTCTGGCACCATCATAGTACTCTGGTACCATCATAGGACTCTGGCACCATCATAGGACTCTGGCACCATCATAGGACTCTGGTACCTTCATAGGACTCTGGCACCATTTGGGGACTCTGGCACCATCACAGGACTCTGGCACCATCATAGGACTCTGGTACCATCATAAGACTCTGGCACCATCACAGGACTCTGGCACCATCATAGGACTCTGGCACCATCACAGGACTCTGGTACCATCATAGGACTCTGGTACCATCATAGGGCTCTGGCACCATCACAGGACTCTGGCACCATCACAGGACTCTGGTACCATCATAGGGCTCTGGCACCATCACAGGACTCTGGTACCATCACTCTGGTACCATCATAGGACTTTGGTACCATCATAGGACTATGGCACCATCATAGGACTCTGGCACCATCACTCTGGTACCATCATAGGACTTTGGTACCATCACAGGACTCTGGTACCATCATAGGACTCTGGCACCATCATAGGACTCTGGCACCATCATAGGACTCTGGTACCATCATAGCACTCTGGCACCATCAGAGGACTCTGGTACCATCACAGGACTCCAGCACCATCAAAGGACTCTGGCACCATCACAGGACTCTGGCACCATCATAGGACTCTGGCACCATCATAGGACTCTGGCACCATCACAGGACTCTGGCACCATCCCAGGACTATGGTACCATCATAGGACTCTGGTACCATCATAGGGCTCTGGCACCATCACAGGACTCTGGCACCATCACAGGACTCTGGTACCATCATAGGGCTCTGGCACCATCACAGGACTCTGGTACCATCATAGGACTCTGGTACCATCATAGGACTCTGGCACCATCATAGGACTCTGGCACCATCATAGGACTCTGGCATAATCACAGGACTCTGGTACCATCATAGGACTCTGGAACCATCAAAGGACTCTGGCACCATCACAGGAGTCTGGTACCATCATAGGATTCTGGCACCATCATAGGACTCTGGTACCATTACAGGACTCTGGTACCATCATAGGACTCTGGAACATCATAGGACTCTGGTACCATCATAAGACTCTGGCACCATCACAGGAATCTTGTACCATCATAGGACTCTGGTACCATCACAGGACTCTGGTACCATCATAAGACTCTGGCACCATCACAGGACTATGGTACCATCATAGGACTCTGGCACCATCATAGGACTCTGGAACCATCACAGGACTCTGGTACCATCATAGGACTCTGGTACCATCATAGGACTCTGGTACCATCATAGTACTCTGGGACCATCACAGGACTCTGGCACCATCATAAGACTCTGGTACCATCATAAGACTCTGGCACTATAAAAGGACTCTGGTACCATCATAGGACTCTGGTACCATCGTAGGACTCTGATACCATCACAGGACTCTGGTACCATCATAAGACTCTGGCACCATCACAGGACTCTGGTACCATCATAGGACTCTGGCACCATCACAGGACTCTGGCACCATCATAAGACTCTGGCACCATCACAGGACTCTGGCACCATCATAAGACTCTGGTACCATCATAAGACTCTGGCACCATAAAAGGACTCTGGTACCATCATAGGACTCTGGCACCATCACAGGACTCTGGCACCATCATAAGACTCTGGAACCATCACAGGACTCTGGTACCATCATAGGACTCCGGTACCGTCATAGGACTCTGGCACCATCACAGGACTCTGGCACCATCACAGGACTCTGGCACCATCATAGGACTCTGGCACCATCATAGGACTCTGGTACCATCATAGGACTCTGGCACCATCACAGGACTCTGGTACCATCATAGGACTCTGGCACCATCATAGGACTCTGGCACCATCATAGGACTCTGGTACCATCGTAGGACTCCAGCACCATCATAGGACTCTGGCACCATCAGGGGACTCTGGTACCATCACAGGACTCCAGCACCATCATAGGACTCTGGCACCATCAGGGGACTCTGGCACCATCACAGGACTCTGGCACCATCATAGGACTCTGGCACCATCATAGGACTCTGGTACCATCATAGGGCTCTGGCACCATCAGGGGACTCTGGCACCATCACAGGACTCTGGCACCATCATAGGACTCTGGCACCATCATAGGACTTTGGCACCATCACAGGACTCTGGCACCATCACAGGACTCTGGCACCATCATAGGACTCTGGCACCATCATAGGACTCTGGCACCATCAGGGGACTCTGGCACCATCTTAAGACTCTGGCACCATCATGGGACTCTGGCACCATCATGGGACTCTGGCACCATCATAGGACTCTGGCACCATCACAGGACTCTGGCACCATCATAGGACTCTGGCACCATCATAGGACTCTGGTACCATCATAGGGCTCTGGCACCATCAGGGGACTCTGGCACCATCACTGGCCTCTGGCACCATCATAGGACTCTGGCACCATCATAGGACTCTGGTACCATCATAAGACTCTGGCACCATCTCAGGACTCTGGCACCATCATAGTACTCTGGTACCATCATAGGACTCGGGCACCATCTGGGGACTCTGGCACCATCACAGGACTCTGGTACCATCATAGGACTCTGGCGCCATCATATGACTCTGGTACCATCATATGACTCTGGCACCATCATAAGACTCTGGCACCATCACAGGACTCTGGTACCATCATAAGACTCTGGCACCATCTCAGGACTCTGGCACCATCATAGTACTCTGGTACCATCATAGGACTCTGGCACCATCATAGGACTCTGGCACCATCATAGGACTCTGGTACCTTCATAGGACTCTGGCACCATTTGGGGACTCTGGCACCATCACAGGACTCTGGCACCATCATAAGACTCTGGCACCATCACAGGACTCTGGTACCATCATAGGACTCTGGTACCATCTTAAGACTCTGGCACCATCACAGGACTCTGGCACCATCATAGGACTCTGGCACCATCACAGGACTCTGGTACCATCATAGGACTCTGGCACCATCACAGGACTCTGGTACCATCATAGGACTCTGGTACCATCATAGGGCTCTGGCACCATCACAGGACTCTGAGACCATCACAGGACTCTAGTACCATCATAGGGCTCTGGCACCATCACAGGACTCTGGTACCATCACTCTGGTACCATCATAGGACTTTGGTACCATCATAGGACTCTGGCACCATCATAAGACTATGGTACCATCACAGGACTCTGGCACCATCACAGGACTCTGGTACCATCATAGGACTCTGGCACCATCATAGGACTCTGGTACCATCATAGCACTCTGGCACCATCAGAGGACTCTGGTACCATCACAGGACTCCAGCACCATCAAAGGACTCTGGTACCATCATAGGACTTTGGCACCATCACAGGACTCTGGCACCATCATAGGACTCTGGCACCATCATAGGACTCTGGCACCATCACAGGACTCTGGCACCATCACAGGACTATGGTACCATCATAGGACTCTGGTACCATCATAGGGCTCTGGCACCATCACAGGACTCTGGCACCATCACAGGACTCTGGTACCATCATAGGGCTCTGTCACCATCACAGGACTCTGGTACCATCATAGGACTCTGGTACCATCATAGGACTCTGGTACCATCATAGGACTCTGGTACCATCATAGGACTCTGGCACCATCCTAGGACTCTGGCACCATCACAGGACTCTGGCACCATCATAGGACTCTGGTACCATCATAGGACTCTGGTACCATCATAGGACTCTGGCACCATCATAGGACTCTGGTACCATCACTCTGGTACCATCATAGGACTTTGGTACCATCATAGGACTATGGCACCATCATAGGACTCTGGCACCATCATAGGACTCTGGCACCAACACAGGACTCTGGTACCATCATAGGACTCTGGAACCATCAAAGGACTCTGGCACCATCACAGGAGTCTGGTACCATCATAGAACTCTGGCACCATCTTAGGATTCTGGCACCATCATGGGACTCTGGCACCAGCATAGGACTCTGGTCCCATCACAGGACTCTGGAACCATCATAGGACTCTGGTACCATCATAAGACTCTGGCACCATCTCAGGACTCTGGCACCATCATAGTACTCTGGTACCATCATAGGACTCGGGCACCATCTGGGGACTCTGGCACCATCACAGGACTCTGGTACCATCATAGGACTCTGGCGCCATCATATGACTCTGGTACCATCATATGACTCTGGCACCATCATAAGACTCTGGCACCATCACAGGACTCTGGTACCATCATAAGACTCTGGCACCATCTCAGGACTCTGGCACCATCATAGTACTCTGGTACCATCATAGGACTCTGGCACCATCATAGGACTCTGGCACCATCATAGGACTCTGGTACCTTCATAGGACTCTGGCACCATTTGGGGACTCTGGCACCATCACAGGACTCTGGCACCATCATAAGACTCTGGCACCATCACAGGACTCTGGTACCATCATAGGACTCTGGTACCATCTTAAGACTCTGGCACCATCACAGGACTCTGGCACCATCATAGGACTCTGGCACCATCACAGGACTCTGGTACCATCATAGGACTCTGGCACCATCACAGGACTCTGGTACCATCATAGGACTCTGGTACCATCATAGGGCTCTGGCACCATCACAGGACTCTGAGACCATCACAGGACTCTAGTACCATCATAGGGCTCTGGCACCATCACAGGACTCTGGTACCATCACTCTGGTACCATCATAGGACTTTGGTACCATCATAGGACTCTGGCACCATCATAAGACTATGGTACCATCACAGGACTCTGGCACCATCACAGGACTCTGGTACCATCATAGGACTCTGGCACCATCATAGGACTCTGGTACCATCATAGCACTCTGGCACCATCAGAGGACTCTGGTACCATCACAGGACTCCAGCACCATCAAAGGACTCTGGTACCATCATAGGACTTTGGCACCATCACAGGACTCTGGCACCATCATAGGACTCTGGCACCATCATAGGACTCTGGCACCATCCCAGGACTCTGGCACCATCACAGGACTATGGTACCATCATAGGACTCTGGTACCATCATAGGGCTCTGGCACCATCACAGGACTCTGGCACCATCACAGGACTCTGGTACCATCATAGGGCTCTGTCACCATCACAGGACTCTGGTACCATCATAGGACTCTGGTACCATCATAGGACTCTGGTACCATCATAGGACTCTGGTACCATCATAGGACTCTGGCACCATCCTAGGACTCTGGCACCATCACAGGACTCTGGCACCATCATAGGACTCTGGTACCATCATAGGACTCTGGTACCATCATAGGACTCTGGCACCATCATAGGACTCTGGTACCATCACTCTGGTACCATCATAGGACTTTGGTACCATCATAGGACTATGGCACCATCATAGGACTCTGGCACCATCATAGGACTCTGGCACCATCACAGGACTCTGGTACCATCATAGGACTCTGGAACCATCAAAGGACTCTGGCACCATCACAGGAGTCTGGTACCATCATAGAACTCTGGCACCATCTTAGGATTCTGGCACCATCATGGGACTCTGGCACCAGCATAGGACTCTGGTCCCATCACAGGACTCTGGAACCATCATAGGACTCTGGTACCATCATAAGACTCTGGCACCATCACAGGAATCTAGTACCATCATAAGACTCTGGCACTATAAAAGGACTCTGGTACCATCATAGGACTCTGGCACCATCACAGGACTCTGGCACCATCATAAGACTCTGGAACCATCACAGGACTCTGGCACCATCACAGGACTCTGGCACCATCATAGGATTCAGGCACCATCATAGGACTCTGGTACCATCATAGGACTCTGGCACCATCACAGGACTCTGGTACCATCATAGTACTCTGGTACCTTCATAGTACTCGGGCACCATCTGGGGACTCTGGCACCATCACAGGACTCTGGTACCATCATAGGACTCTGGCTGCATCATAGGACTCTGGCACCATCATAGGACTCTGGCACCATCACTGGACTCTGGCACCATCATAGGACTCTGGCACCATCATAGTACTCTGGTACCATCATAGGACTCTGGCACCATCATAGGACTCTGGCACCATTTGGGGACTCTGGCACCATCACAGGACTCTGGCACCATCACAGGACTCTGGCACCATCATAAGACTCTGGCACCATCACAGGACTCTGGTACCATCATAGGACTCTGGTACCATCATAAGACTCTGGCACCATCACAGGACTCTGGCACCATCATAGGACTCTGGCACCATCACAGGACTCTGGTACCATCATAGGACTCTGGTACCATCATAGGGCTCTGGCACCATCACAGGACTCTGGCACCATCACAGGACTCTGGCACCATCATAGGGCTCTGGCACCATCACAGGACTCTGGTACCATCACTCTGGTACCATCATAGGACTTTGGTACCATCATAGGACTATGGCACCATCATAGGACTCTGGCACCATCATAGGACTCTGGCACCATCATAAGACTCTGGTACCATCACAGGACTCTGGTACCATCATAGGACTCTGGCACCATCATAGGACTCTGGCACCATCATAGGAGTCTGGTACCATCATAGCACTCTGGCACCATCAGAGGACTCTGGTACCATCACAGGACTCCAGCACCATCAAAGGACTCTGGTACCATCATAGCACTTTGGCACCATCACAGGACTCTGGCACCATCATAGGACTCTGGCACCATCATAGGACTCTGGCACCATCATAGGACTCTGGTACCTTCATAGGACTCTGGCACCATTTGGGGACTCTGGCACCATCACAGGACTCTGGCACCATCATAAGACTCTGGCACCATCACAGGACTCTGGTACCATCATAGGACTCTGGTACCATCTTAAGACTCTGGCACCATCACAGGACTCTGGCACCATCATAGGACTCTGGCACCATCACAGGACTCTGGTACCATCATAGGACTCTGGCACCATCACAGGACTCTGGTACCATCATAGGACTCTGGTACCATCATAGGGCTCTGGCACCATCACAGGACTCTGAGACCATCACAGGACTCTGGTACCATCATAGGGCTCTGGCACCATCACAGGACTCTGGTACCATCACTCTGGTACCATCATAGGACTTTGGTACCATCATAGGACTCTGGCACCATCATAAGACTGGTACCATCACAGGACTCTGGCACCATCACAGGACTCTGGTACCATCATAGGACTCTGGCACCATCATAGGACTCTGGTACCATCATAGCACTCTGGCACCATCAGAGGACTCTGGTACCATCACAGGACTCCAGCACCATCAAAGGACTCTGGTACCATCATAGGACTTTGGCACCATCACAGGACTGTGGCACCATCATAGGACTCTGGCACCATCACAGGACTCTGGCACCATCACAGGACTCTGGCACCATCACAGGACTATGGTACCATCATAGGACTCTGGTACCATCATAGGGCTCTGGCACCATCACAGGACTCTGGCACCATCACAGGACTCTGGTACCATCATAGGGCTCTGTCACCATCACAGGACTCTGGTACCATCATAGGACTCTGGTACCATCATAGGACTCTGGTACCATCATAGGACTCTGGTACCATCATAGGACTCTGGCACCATCCTAGGACTCTGGCACCATCACAGGACTCTGGCACCATCATAGGACTCTGGTACCATCATAGGACTCTGGTACCATCATAGGACTCTGGCACCATCATAGGACTCTGGTACCATCACTCTGGTACCATCATAGGACTTTGGTACCATCATAGGACTATGGCACCATCATAGGACTCTGGCACCATCATAGGACTCTGGCACCATCACAGGACTCTGGTACCATCATAGGACTCTGGAACCATCAAAGGACTCTGGCACCATCACAGGAGTCTGGTACCATCATAGAACTCTGGCACCATCTTAGGATTCTGGCACCATCATGGGACTCTGGCACCAGCATAGGACTCTGGTCCCATCACAGGACTCTGGAACCATCATAGGACTCTGGTACCATCATAAGACTCTGGCACCATCACAGGAATCTAGTACCATCATAAGACTCTGGCACTATAAAAGGACTCTGGTACCATCATAGGACTCTGGCACCATCACAGGACTCTGGCACCATCATAAGACTCTGGAACCATCACAGGACTCTGGTACCATCATAGGACTCCGGTACCATCATAAGACTCTGGCACCATCACAGGACTCTGGCACCATCACAGGACTCTGGCACCATCATAGGATTCTGGCACCATCATAGGACTCTGGTACCATCATAGGACTCTGGCACCATCACAGGACTCTGGTACCATCATAGTACTCTGGTACCTTCATAGTACTCGGGCACCATCTGGGGACTCTGGCACCATCACAGGACTCTGGTACCATCATAGGACTCTGGCTGCATCATAGGACTCTGGCACCATCATAGGACTCTGGCACCATCACTGGACTCTGGCACCATCATAAGACTCAGGCACCATCACAGGACTCTGGTACCATCATAGGACTCTGGCACCATCATAGTACTCTGGTACCATCATAGGACTCTGGCACCATCATAGGACTCTGGCACCATTTGGGGACTCTGGCACCATCACAGGACTCTGGCACCATCACAGGACTCTGGCACCATCATAAGACTCTGGCACCATCACAGGACTCTGGTACCATCATAGGACTCTGGTACCATCATAAGACTCTGGCACCATCACAGGACTCTGGCACCATCATAGGACTCTGGCACCATCACAGGACTCTGGTACCATCATAGGACTCTGGTACCATCATAGGGCTCTGGCACCATCACAGGACTCTGGCACCATCACAGGACTCTGGTACCATCATAGGGCTCTGGCACCATCACAGGACTCTGGTACCATCACTCTGGTACCATCATAGGACTTTGGTACCATCATAGGACTATGGCACCATCATAGGACTCTGGCACCATCATAGGACTCTGGCACCATCATAAGACTCTGGTACCATCACAGGACTCTGGTACCATCATAGGACTCTGGCACCATCATAGGACTCTGGCACCATCATAGGAGTCTGGTACCATCATAGCACTCTGGCACCATCAGAGGACTCTGGTACCATCACAGGACTCCAGCACCATCAAAGGACTCTGGTACCATCATAGCACTTTGGCACCATCACAGGACTCTGGCACCATCATAGGACTCTGGCACCATCATAGGACTCTGGCACCATCATAGGACTCTGGCACCATCACAGGACTCTGGCACCATCATAAGACTCTGGCACCATCACAGGACTCTGGTACCATCATAGGACTCTGGTACCATCTTAAGACTCTGGCACCATCACAGGACTCTGGCACCATCATAGGACTCTGGCACCATCACAGGACTCTGGTACCATCATAGGACTCTGGCACCATCACAGGACTCTGGTACCATCATAGGACTCTGGTACCATCATAGGGCTCTGGCACCATCACAGGACTCTGAGACCATCACAGGACTCTGGTACCATCATAGGGCTCTGGCACCATCACAGGACTCTGGTACCATCACTCTGGTACCATCATAGGACTTTGGTACCATCATAGGACTCTGGCACCATCATAAGACTGGTACCATCACAGGACTCTGGCACCATCACAGGACTCTGGTACCATCATAGGACTCTGGCACCATCATAGGACTCTGGTACCATCATAGCACTCTGGCACCATCAGAGGACTCTGGTACCATCACAGGACTCCAGCACCATCAAAGGACTCTGGTACCATCATAGGACTTTGGCACCATCACAGGACTGTGGCACCATCATAGGACTCTGGCACCATCACAGGACTCTGGCACCATCACAGGACTCTGGCACCATCACAGGACTATGGTACCATCATAGGACTCTGGTACCATCATAGGGCTCTGGCACCATCACAGGACTCTGGCACCATCACAGGACTCTGGTACCATCATAGGGCTCTGTCACCATCACAGGACTCTGGTACCATCATAGGACTCTGGTACCATCATAGGACTCTGGTACCATCATAGGACTCTGGTACCATCATAGGACTCTGGCACCATCCTAGGACTCTGGCACCATCACAGGACTCTGGCACCATCATAGGACTCTGGTACCATCATAGGACTCTGGTACCATCATAGGACTCTGGCACCATCATAGGACTCTGGTACCATCACTCTGGTACCATCATAGGACTTTGGTACCATCATAGGACTATGGCATCATCATAGGACTCTGGCACCATCATAGGACTCTGGCACCATCACAGGACTCTGGTACCATCATAGGACTCTGGAACCATCAAAGGACTCTGGCACCATCACAGGAGTCTGGTACCATCATAGAACTCTGGCACCATCTTAGGATTCTGGCACCATCATGGGACTCTGGCACCAGCATAGGACTCTGGTCCCATCACAGGACTCTGGAACCATCATAGGACTCTGGTACCATCATAAGACTCTGGCACCATCACAGGAATCTAGTACCATCATAAGACTCTGGCACTATAAAAGGACTCTGGTACCATCATAGGACTCTGGCACCATCACAGGACTCTGGCACCATCATAAGACTCTGGAACCATCACAGGACTCTGGTACCATCATAGGACTCCGGTACCATCATAAGACTCTGGCACCATCACAGGACTCTGGCACCATCACAGGAGTCTGGTACCATCATAGAACTCTGGCACCATCTTAGGATTCTGGCACCATCATGGGACTCTGGCACCAGCATAGGACTCTGGTCCCATCACAGGACTCTGGAACCATCATAGGACTCTGGTACCATCATAAGACTCTGGCACCATCACAGGAATCTAGTACCATCATAAGACTCTGGCACTATAAAAGGACTCTGGTACCATCATAGGACTCTGGCACCATCACAGGACTCTGGCACCATCATAAGACTCTGGAACCATCACAGGACTCTGGTACCATCATAGGACTCCGGTACCATCATAAGACTCTGGCACCATCACAGGACTCTGGCACCATCACAGGACTCTGGCACCATCATAGGATTCTGGCACCATCATAGGACTCTGGTACCATCATAGGACTCTGGCACCATCACAGGACTCTGGTACCATCATAGTACTCTGGTACCTTCATAGTACTCGGGCACCATCTGGGGACTCTGGCACCATCACAGGACTCTGGTACCATCATAGGACTCTGGCTGCATCATAGGACTCTGGCACCATCATAGGACTCTGGCACCATCACTGGACTCTGGCACCATCATAAGACTCAGGCACCATCACAGGACTCTGGTACCATCATAGGACTCTGGCACCATCATAGTACTCTGGTACCATCATAGGACTCTGGCACCATCATAGGACTCTGGCACCATTTGGGGACTCTGGCACCATCACAGGACTCTGGCACCATCACAGGACTCTGGCACCATCATAAGACTCTGGCACCATCACAGGACTCTGGTACCATCATAGGACTCTGGTACCATCATAAGACTCTGGCACCATCACAGGACTCTGGCACCATCATAGGACTCTGGCACCATCACAGGACTCTGGTACCATCATAGGACTCTGGTACCATCATAGGGCTCTGGCACCATCACAGGACTCTGGCACCATCACAGGACTCTGGTACCATCATAGGGCTCTGGCACCATCACAGGACTCTGGTACCATCACTCTGGTACCATCATAGGACTTTGGTACCATCATAGGACTATGGCACCATCATAGGACTCTGGCACCATCACTGGACTCTGGCACCATCACTGGACTCTGGCACCATCATAAGACTCAGGCACCATCACAGGACTCTGGTACCATCATAGGACTCTGGCACCATCATAGTACTCTGGTACCATCATAGGACTCTGGCACCATCATAGGACTCTGGCACCATTTGGGGACTCTGGCACCATCACAGGACTCTGGCACCATCACAGGACTCTGGCACCATCATAAGACTCTGGCACCATCACAGGACTCTGGTACCATCATAGGACTCTGGTACCATCATAAGACTCTGGCACCATCACAGGACTCTGGCACCATCATAGGACTCTGGCACCATCACAGGACTCTGGTACCATCATAGGACTCTGGTACCATCATAGGGCTCTGGCACCATCACAGGACTCTGGCACCATCACAGGACTCTGGTACCATCATAGGGCTCTGGCACCATCACAGGACTCTGGTACCATCACTCTGGTACCATCATAGGACTTTGGTACCATCATAGGACTATGGCACCATCATAGGACTCTGGCACCATCATAGGACTCTGGCACCATCATAAGACTCTGGTACCATCACAGGACTCTGGTACCATCATAGGACTCTGGCACCATCATAGGACTCTGGCACCATCATAGGAGTCTGGTACCATCATAGCACTCTGGCACCATCAGAGGACTCTGGTACCATCACAGGACTCCAGCACCATCAAAGGACTCTGGTACCATCATAGCACTTTGGCACCATCACAGGACTCTGGCACCATCATAGGACTCTGGCACCATCATAGGACTCTGGCACCATCATAGGACTCTGGCACCATCACAGGACTCTGGCACCATCATAAGACTCTGGCACCATCACAGGACTCTGGTACCATCATAGGACTCTGGTACCATCTTAAGACTCTGGCACCATCACAGGACTCTGGCACCATCATAGGACTCTGGCACCATCACAGGACTCTGGTACCATCATAGGACTCTGGCACCATCACAGGACTCTGGTACCATCATAGGACTCTGGTACCATCATAGGGCTCTGGCACCATCACAGGACTCTGAGACCATCACAGGACTCTGGTACCATCATAGGGCTCTGGCACCATCACAGGACTCTGGTACCATCACTCTGGTACCATCATAGGACTTTGGTACCATCATAGGACTCTGGCACCATCATAAGACTGGTACCATCACAGGACTCTGGCACCATCACAGGACTCTGGTACCATCATAGGACTCTGGCACCATCATAGGACTCTGGTACCATCATAGCACTCTGGCACCATCAGAGGACTCTGGTACCATCACAGGACTCCAGCACCATCAAAGGACTCTGGTACCATCATAGGACTTTGGCACCATCACAGGACTGTGGCACCATCATAGGACTCTGGCACCATCACAGGACTCTGGCACCATCACAGGACTCTGGCACCATCACAGGACTATGGTACCATCATAGGACTCTGGTACCATCATAGGGCTCTGGCACCATCACAGGACTCTGGCACCATCACAGGACTCTGGTACCATCATAGGGCTCTGTCACCATCACAGGACTCTGGTACCATCATAGGACTCTGGTACCATCATAGGACTCTGGTACCATCATAGGACTCTGGTACCATCATAGGACTCTGGCACCATCCTAGGACTCTGGCACCATCACAGGACTCTGGCACCATCATAGGACTCTGGTACCATCATAGGACTCTGGTACCATCATAGGACTCTGGCACCATCATAGGACTCTGGTACCATCACTCTGGTACCATCATAGGACTTTGGTACCATCATAGGACTATGGCATCATCATAGGACTCTGGCACCATCATAGGACTCTGGCACCATCACAGGACTCTGGTACCATCATAGGACTCTGGAACCATCAAAGGACTCTGGCACCATCACAGGAGTCTGGTACCATCATAGAACTCTGGCACCATCTTAGGATTCTGGCACCATCATGGGACTCTGGCACCAGCATAGGACTCTGGTCCCATCACAGGACTCTGGAACCATCATAGGACTCTGGTACCATCATAAGACTCTGGCACCATCACAGGAATCTAGTACCATCATAAGACTCTGGCACTATAAAAGGACTCTGGTACCATCATAGGACTCTGGCACCATCACAGGACTCTGGCACCATCATAAGACTCTGGAACCATCACAGGACTCTGGTACCATCATAGGACTCCGGTACCATCATAAGACTCTGGCACCATCACAGGACTCTGGCACCATCACAGGACTCTGGCACCATCATAGGATTCTGGCACCATCATAGGACTCTGGTACCATCATAGGACTCTGGCACCATCACAGGACTCTGGTACCATCATAGTACTCTGGTACCTTCATAGTACTCGGGCACCATCTGGGGACTCTGGCACCATCACAGGACTCTGGTACCATCATAGGACTCTGGCTGCATCATAGGACTCTGGCACCATCACTGGACTCTGGCACCATCATAAGACTCAGGCACCATCACAGGACTCTGGTACCATCATAGGACTCTGGCACCATCATAGTACTCTGGTACCATCATAGGACTCTGGCACCATCATAGGACTCTGGCACCATTTGGGGACTCTGGCACCATCACAGGACTCTGGCACCATCACAGGACTCTGGCACCATCATAAGACTCTGGCACCATCACAGGACTCTGGTACCATCATAGGACTCTGGTACCATCATAAGACTCTGGCACCATCACAGGACTCTGGCACCATCATAGGACTCTGGCACCATCACAGGACTCTGGTACCATCATAGGACTCTGGTACCATCATAGGGCTCTGGCACCATCACAGGACTCTGGCACCATCACAGGACTCTGGTACCATCATAGGGCTCTGGCACCATCACAGGACTCTGGTACCATCACTCTGGTACCATCATAGGACTTTGGTACCATCATAGGACTATGGCACCATCATAGGACTCTGGCACCATCATAGGACTCTGGCACCATCATAAGACTCTGGTACCATCACAGGACTCTGGTACCATCATAGGACTCTGGCACCATCATAGGACTCTGGCACCATCATAGGAGTCTGGTACCATCATAGCACTCTGGCACCATCAGAGGACTCTGGTACCATCACAGGACTCCAGCACCATCAAAGGACTCTGGTACCATCATAGCACTTTGGCACCATCACAGGACTCTGGCACCATCATAGGACTCTGGCACCATCATAGGACTCTGGCACCATCATAGGACTCTGGCACCATCACAGGACTCTGGCACCATCACAGGACTCTGGTACCATCATAGGGCTCTGGCACCATCACAGGACTCTGGTACCATCATAGGACTCTGGTACCATCATAGGACTCTGGTACCATCATAGGACTCTGGCACCATCATAGGACTCTGGCACCATCACAGGACTCTGGCACCATCATAGGACTCTGGTACCATCATAGGACTCTGGTACCATCATAGGACTCTGGCACCATCATAGGACTCTGGTACCATCATAGGACTCTGGCACCATCATAGGACTCTGGCACCATCACAGGACTCTGGTACCATCATAGGACTCTGGTACCATCATAGAACTCTGGCACCATCATAGGACTCTGGCACCATCATAGGATTCTGGCACCATCACAGGACTCTGGAACCATCATAGGACTCTGGTACCATCATAAGACTCTGGCACCATCACAGGAATCTAGTACCATCATAGGACTCTGGTACCATCACAGGACTCTGGAACCATCATAGGACTCTGGTACCATCATAATACTCTGGCACCATCACAGGAATCTAGTACCATCATAGGACTCTGGTACCATCATAGGACTCTGGTACCATCACAGGTCTCTGGCACCATCATAAGACTCTGGCACCATCACAGGTCTCTGGTACAATCATAGGACTCTGGCACCATCACAGGACTATGGTACCATCATAGGACTCTGGCATCATCATGGGACTTTGGCACCATCATAGGACTCTGGTACCATCATAAGACTCTGGCACCATCACAGGACTATGGTACCATCATAGGACTCTGGCACCATCATGGGACTCTGGCACCATCATAGGACTCTGGTACCATCATAGGACTCTGGCACCATCATAGGACTCTGGAACCATCACAGGACTCTGGTACCATCATAGGACTCTGGTACCATCATAGGACTCTGGTACCATCATAGTACTCTGGCACCATCACAGGACTCTGGCACCATCATAAGACTCTGGTACCATCATAAGACTCTGGCACTATAAAATGACTCTGGTACCATCATAGGACTCTGGTACCATCGTAGGACTCTGATACCATCACAGGACTCTGGTACCATCATAAGACTCTGGCACTATAAAAGGACTCTGGTACCATCATAGGACTCTGGTACCATCGTAGGACTCTGATACCATCACAGGACTCTGGTACCATCATAAGACTCTGGCACCATCACAGGACTCTGGTACCATCATAGGACTCTGGCACCATCATAAGACTCTGGCACCATCACAGGACTCTGGCACCATCATAAGACTCTGGCACCATCACAGGACTCTGGCACCATCCTAAGACTCTGGTACCATCATAAGACTCTGGCACCATAAAAGGACTCTGGGACCATCATAGGACTCTGGCACCATCACAGGACTCTGGCACCATCATAAGACTCTGGAACCATCACAGGACTCTGGTACCATCATAGGACTCCGGTACCATCATAAGACTCTGGCACCATCACAGGACTCTGGCACCATCACAGGACTCTGGCACCATCATAGGACTCTGGTACCATCATAGGACTCTGGCACCATCACAGGACTCTGGTACCATCATAGGACTCTGGCACCATCATAGGACTCTGGTACCATCATAGGACTCTGGCACCATCAGAGGACTCTGGTACCATCACAGGACTCCAGCACCATCATAGGGCTCTGGCACCATCAGGGGACTCTGGCACCATCACTGGACTCTGGCACCATCATAAGAATCTGGCACCATCACAGGACTCTGGTACCATCATAGGACTCTGGTACCATCATAGTACTCTGGTACCATCATAGGACTCTGGCACCATCATAGGACTCTGGCACCATCATAGGACTCTGGTACCTTCATAGGACTCTGGCACCATCTGGGGACTCTGGCACCATCACAGGACTCTGGCACCATCACAGGACTCTGGCACCATCATAAGACTCTGGCACCATCACAGCACTATGGTACCATCATAGGACTCTGGCACCATCATGGGACTCTGGCACCATCATAGGACTCTGGAACCATAACAGGACTCTGGTACCATCATAGGACTCTGGTCCCATCATAGGACTCTGGCACCATCACAGGACTCTGGTACCATCATAGGACTCTGGCACCATCACAGGACTCTGGTACCATCATAAGACTCTGGCACCATCACAGGACTCTGGTACCATCACTCTGGTACCATCATAGGACTTTGGTACCATCATAGGACTATGGCACCATCATAGGACTCTGGCACCATCATAGGACTCTGGCACAATCACAGGACTCTGGTACCATCATAGGACTCTGGAACCATCAAAGGACTCTGGCACCATCACAGGACTCTGGTACCATCATAGAACTCTGGCACCATCATAGGACTCTGGCACCATCATAGGACTCTGGCACCATCATAGGACTCTGGTACCATCACAGGACTCTGGTACCATCACAGGACTCTGGTACCATCATAGGACTCTGGTACCATCATAAGACTCTGGCACCATCACAGGACTCTGGTACCATCATAGGACTCTGGTACCATCATAGGACTCTGGTACCATCATAGGACTCTGGTACCATCATAGGACTTTGGCACCATCATAGGACTCTGGAACCATCATAGGACTCTGGTACCATCATAAGACTCTGGCACCATCACAGGACTCTGGTACCATCACAGGACTGGCACCATCACAGGACTCTTGTACCATTATGGACTCTGGTACCATCATAGGACTCTGGCACCATCATAGGACTCTGGTACCATCACTCTGGTACCATCATAGGACTTTGGTACCATCTTAGGACTATGGCACCATCATAGGACTCTGGCACCATCATAGGACTTTGGCACAATCACAGGACTCTGGAACCATCATAGGACTCTGGAACCATCAAAGGACTCTGGCACCATCACAGGACTCTGGTACCATCTTAGGACTATGGCACCATCATAGGACTCTGGCACCATCATAGGACTTTGGCACAATCACAGGACTCTGGAACCATCATAGGACTCTGGAACCATCAAAGGACTCTGGCACCATCACAGGACTCTGGTACCATCATAGAACTCTGGCACCATCATAGGACTCTGGCACCATCATAGGACTCTGGCACCATCATGGGACTCTGGCACCAGCATAGGACTCTGCTACCATCACAGGACTCTGGTACCATCATAGGACTCTGGCACCATCACAGGACTCTGGCACCATCATAGGACTCTGGCACCATCACAGGACTCTGGCACCATCACAGGACTCTGGCACCATCATAGGACTCTGGCACCATCACAGGACTCTGGCACCATCATAAGACTCTGGTACCATCATAGGACTCCGGTACCATCATAAGACTCTGGCACCATCACAGGACTCTGGCACCATCACAGGACTCTGGCACCATCATAGGACTCGGGCACCATCTGGGGACTCTGTCACCTTCACAGGACTCTTGCACCATCACAGGACTCTGGTACCATCATAGGGCTCTGGCACCATCACAGGACTCTGGCACCATCATAGGACTCTGGTACCATCATAGGGCTCTGGCACCATCACAGGACTCTGGCACCATCATAGGACTCTGGTACCATCATAGGACTCTGGCACCATCACAGGACTCTGGCGCCATCATAGGACTCTGGTACCATCATAGGACTCTGGTACCATCATAGGACTCTGGCACAATCATAGGACTCTGGCACAATCATAGGACTCTGGCACCATCACAGGACTCTGGCACAATCACAGGACTCTGGTACCATCATAGGGCTCTGGCACCATCACAGGACTCTGGCACCATCATAGGACTCTGGTACCATCATAGGACTCTGGTACCATCATATGACTCTGGCACCATCATAGGACTCTGGCACCATCATAGGACTCTGGTACCATCACTCTGGTACCATCATAAGACTCTGGCACCATCACAGGACTCTGGTACCATCATAGGACTCTGGCGCCATCATAGGACTCAGGTACCATCATAGGACTCTGGCACCATCATAGGACTCTGGCACCATCACTGGACTCTGGCACCATCATAAGAATCTGGCACCATCACAGGACTCTGGTACCATCATAGGACTCTGGTACCATCATAGTACTCTGGTACCATCATAGGACTCTGACACCATCATAGGACTCTGGCACCATCATAGGACTCTGGTACCTTCATAGGACTCTGGCACCATCTGGGGACTCTGGCACCATCACAGGACTCTGGCACCATCACAGGACTCTGGCACCATCATAAGACTCTGGCACCATCACAGGACTATGGTACCATCATAGGACTCTGGCACCATCATGGGACTCTGGCACCATCATAGGACTCTGGTACCATCATAGGACTCTGGCACCATCATAGGACTCTGGAACCATAACAGGACTCTGGTACCATCATAGGACTCTGGTCCCATCATAGGACTCTGGTACCATCATAGGACTCTGGCACCATCACAGGACTCTGGCACCATCATAAGACTCTTGTACCATCATAAGACTCTGGCACCATCATAGGACTCTGGCACCATCATAGGACTCTGGTACCATCACAGGACTCTGGTACCATCACAGGACTCTGGTACCATCATAGGACTCTGGAACCATCATAGGACTATGGTACCATCATAAGACTCTGGCACCATCACAGGACTCTGGTACCATCATAGGACTCTGGTACCATCATAGGACTCTGGTACCATCATAGGACTCTGGTACCATCATAGGACTTTGGCACCATCATAGGACTCTGGAACCATCATAGGACTCTGGTACCATCATAAGACTCTGGCACCATCACAGGACTCTGGTACCATCACAGGACTCTGGTACCATCATAGCGCTCTGGCACCATCACAGGACTCTGGTACCATCATAGGACTCTGGTACCATCATAGGACTCTGGTACCATCATAGGACTCTGGCACCATCATAGGACTCTGGTACCATCACTCTGGTACCATCATAGGACTTTGGTACCATCATAGGACTATGGCACCATCATAGGACTCTGGCACCATCATAGGACTCTGGCACAATCACAGGACTCTGGAACCATCATAGGACTCTGGAACCATCAAAGGACTCTGGCACCATCACAGGACTCTGGTACCATCATAGAACTCTGGCACCATCATAGGACTCTGGCACCATCATAGGACTCTGGCACCATCATGGGACTCTGGCACCAGCATAGGACTCTGCTACCATCACAGGACTCTGGTACCATCATAGGACTCTGGCACCATCACAGGACTCTGGCACCATCATAGGACTCTGGCACCATCATAGGACTCTGGCACCATCATAAGACTCTGGCACCATCACAGGACTCTGGCACCATCACTGGACTCTGGCACCATCATAGGACTCTGGCACCATCACAGGACTCTGGCACCATCATAAGACTCTGGCACCATCACAGGACTCTGGTACCATCATAGGACTCTGGCACCATCACAGGACTCTGGTACCATCATAAGACTCTGGCACCATAAAAGGACTCTGGTACCATCATAGGACTCTGGTACCATCACAGGACTCTGGTACCATCATAGGACTCTGGCACCATCGCAGGACTCTGGCACCATCATAAGACTCTGGCACCATCATAGGACTCTGGCACCATCACAGGACTCTGGTACCATCACAGGACTCTGGTACCATCATAGGACTCCGGTACCATCATAAGACTCTGGCACCATCACAGGACTCTGGCACCATCATAGGACTCTGGCACCATCATAAGACTCTGGTACCATCACAGGACTCTGGCACCATCACACGACTCTGGTACCATCATAGGACTCTGGTACCATCATAGGACTCTGGTACCATCATAGGACTCTGGCACAATCATAGGACTCTGGCACAATCATAGGACTCCGGCACCATCCTAGGACTCTGGCACCATCACAGGACTCTGGCGCCATCATAGGACTCTGGCACCATCATAGGACTCTGGCACCATCATAGGACTCTGGTACCATCATAGGGCTCTGGCACCATCAGGGGACTCTGGCACCATCACAGGACTCTGGCACCTTCACAGGACTCTGGCACCATCACAGGACTCTGGCACCATCATAGGACTCTGGTACCATCATAGGGCTCTGGCACCATCACAGGACTCTGGCACCATCATAGGACTCTGGTACCATCATAGGACTCTGGTACCATCATAGGACTCTGGCACCATCATAGGACTCTTGCACCATCATAGGACTCTGGCACCATCACAGGACTCTGGCACCATCACAAGACTCTGGCACCATCATAGTACTCTGGTACCATCATAGGACTCTGGCACCATCATAGGACTGGTACCTTCATAGGACTCGGGCACCATCTGGGGACTCTGGCACCTTCACAGGACTCTTGCACCATCACAGGACTCTGGTACGATCATAGGGCTCTGGCACCATCACAGGACTCTGGCACCATCATAGGACTCTGGTACCATCATAGGGCTCTGGCACCATCACAGGACTCTGGCACCATCATAGGACTCTGGTACCATCATAGGACTCTGGCACCATCACAGGACTCTGGCGCCATCATAGGACTCTGGTACCATCATAGGACTCTGGTACCATCATAGGACTCTGGCACAATCATAGGACTCTGGCACAATCATAGGACTCTGGCACCATCACAGGACTCTGGCACCATCACAGGACTCTGGCACAATCACAGGACTCTGGTACCATCATAGGGCTCTGGCACCATCATAGGACTCTGGTACCATCATAGGACTCTGGTACCATCATATGACTCTGGCACCATCATAGGACTCTGGCACCATCATAGGACTCTGGTACCATCACTCTGGTACCATCATAAGACTCTGGCACCATCACAGGACTCTGGTACCATCATAGGACTCTGGCGCCATCATAGGACTCTGGCACCATCACTGGACTCTGGCACCATCATAAGAATATGGCACCATCACAGGACTCTGGTACCATCATAGTACTCTGGTACCATCATAGGACTCTGGCACCATCATAGGACTCTGGCACCATCATAGGACTCTGGTACCTTCATAGGACTCTGGCACCATCTGGGGACTCTGGCACCATCACAGGACTCTGGCACCATCACAGGACTCTGGCACCATCATAAGACTCTGGCACCATCACAGGACTATGGTACCATCATAGGACTCTGGCACCATCATGGGACTCTGGCACCATCATAGGACTCTGGTACCATCATAGGACTCTGGCTCCATCATAGGACTCTGGAACCATAACAGGACTCTGGTACCATCATAGGACTCTGGTCCCATCATAGGACTCTGGTACCATCATAGGACTCTGGCACCATCACAGGACTCTGGCACCATCATAAGACTCTTGTACCATCATAAGACTCTGGCACCATAAAAGGACTCTGGTACCATCATAGGACTCTGGTACCATCATAAGACTCTGGCACCATCATAAGACTCTTGTACCATCATAAGACTCTGGCACCATAAAAGGACTCTGGTACCATCATAGGACTCTGGTACCATCGTAGGACTCTGATACCATCACAGGACTCTGGTACCATCATAAGACTCTGGCACCATCACAGGACTCTGGTACCATCACTCTGGTACCATCATAGGACTTTGGTACCATCATAGGACTATGGCACCATCATAGGACTCTGGCACCATCATAGAACTCTGGCACCATCATAGGACTCTGGCACCATCATAGGACTCTGGTACCATCACAGGACTCTGGTACCATCACAGGACTCTGGTACCATCATAGGACTCTGGAACCATCATAGGACTCTGGTACCATCATAAGACTCTGGCACCATCACAGGACTCTGGTACCATCATAGGACTCTGGTACCATCATAGGACTCTGGTACCATCATAGGACTCTGGTACCATCATAGGACTTTGGCACCATCATAGGACTCTGGAACCATCATAGGACTCTGGTACCATCATAAGACTCTGGCACCATCACAGGACTCTGGTACCATCACAGGACTCTGGTACCATCATAGCGCTCTGGCACCATCACAGGACTCTGGTACCATCATAGGACTCTGGTACCATCATAGGACTCTGGTACCATCATAGGACTCTGGCACCATCATAGGACTCTGGCACCATCACAGGACTGGCACCATCACAGGACTCTTGTACCATTATGGACTCTGGTACCATCAAAGGACTCTGGCACCATCACTCTGGTACCATCATAGGACTTTGGTACCATCATAGGACTATGGCACCATCATAGGACTCTGGCACCATCATAGGACTCTGGCACAATCACAGGACTCTGGTACCATCATAGGACTCTGGAACCATCAAAGGACTCTGGCACCATCACAGGACTCTGGTACCATCATAGAACTCTGGCACCATCATAGGACTCTGGCACCATCATAGGACTCTGGCACCATCATGGGACTCTGGCACCATCATAGGACTCTGGCACCATCATGGGACTCTGGCACCAGCATAGGACTCTGCTACCATCACAGGACTCTGGTACCATCATAGGACTCTGGCACCATCACAGGACTCTGGCACCATCATAGGACTCTGGCACCATCACAGGACTCTGGCACCATCATAAGACTCTGGTACCATCATAGGACTCCGGTACCATCATAAGACTCTGGCACCATCACAGGACTCTGGCACCATCACAGGACTCTGGCACCATCATAGGACTCTGGCACCATCATAAGACTCTGGCACCATCACAGGACTCTGGCACCATCACTGGACTCTGGCACCATCATAGGACTCTGGCACCATCACAGGACTCTGGCACCATCATAAGACTCTGGCACCATCACAGGACTCTGGTACCATCATAGGACTCTGGCACCATCACAGGACTCTGGTACCATCATAAGACTCTGGCACCATAAAAGGACTCTGGTACCATCATAGGACTCTGGTACCATCACAGGACTCTGGTACCATCATAGGACTCTGGCACCATCGCAGGACTCTGGCACCATCATAAGACTCTGGCACCATCACAGGACTCTGGCACCATCATAGGACTCTGGCACCATCATAAGACTCTGGTACCATCACAGGACTCTGGCACCATCACACGACTCTGGTACCATCATAGGACTCTGGTACCATCATAGGACTCTGGCACAATCATAGGACTCTGGCACAATCATAGGACTCCGGCACCATCATAGGACTCTGGCACCATCACAGGACTCTGGCGCCATCATAGGACTCTGGCACCATCATAGGACTCTGGCACCATCATAGGACTCTGGTACCATCATAGGGCTCTGGCACCATCAGGGGACTCTGGCACCATCACAGGACTCTGGCACCATCATAGGACTCTGGTACCATCATAGGACTCTGGCACAATCATAGGACTCTGGTACCATCATAGTACTCTGGTACCTTCATAGGACTCGGGCACCATCTGGGGACTCTGGCACCATCACAGGACTCTGGCACCTTCACAGGACTCTGGCACCATCACAGGACTCTGGCACCATCATACGACTCTGGTACCATCATAGGGCTCTGGCACCATCACAGGACTCTGGTACCATCATAAGACTCTGGCACCATAAAAGGACTCTGGTACCATCATAGGACTCTGGTACCATCACAGGACTCTGGTACCATCATAGGACTCTGGCACCATCGCAGGACTCTGGCACCATCATAAGACTCTGGCACCATCACAGGACTCTGGCACCATCATAGGACTCTGGCACCATCATAAGACTCTGGTACCATCACAGGACTCTGGCACCATCACACGACTCTGGTACCATCATAGGACTCTGGTACCATCATAGGACTCTGGTACCATCATAGGACTCTGGCACAATCATAGGACTCTGGCACAATCATAGGACTCCGGCACCATCATAGGACTCTGGCACCATCACAGGACTCTGGCGCCATCACAGGACTCTGGCACCATCATAGGACTCTGGCACCATCATAGGACTCTGGCACCATCATAGGACTCTGGTACCATCATAGGACTCTGGCACAATCATAGGACTCTGGTACCATCATAGTACTCTGGTACCTTCATAGGACTCGGGCACCATCTGGGGACTCTGGCACCATCACAGGACTCTGGCACCTTCACAGGACTCTGGCACCATCACAGGACTCTGGCACCATCATAGGACTCTGGTACCATCATAGGGCTCTGGCACCATCACAGGACTCTGGCACCATCATAGGACTCTGGTACCATCATAGGACTCTGGTACCATCATAGGACTCTGGCACCATCATAGGACTCTTGCACCATCATAGGACTCTGGCACCATCACAGGACTCTGGCACCATCACAAGACTCTGGCACCATCATAGGACTCTGGTACCATCATAGGACTCTGGTACCATCATAGTACTCTGGTACCATCATAGGACTCTGGCACCATCATAGGACTCTGGTACCTTCATAGGACTCGGGCACCATCTGGGGACTCTGGCACCTTCACAGGACTCTTGCACCATCACAGGACTCTGGTACCATCATAGGACTCTTGCACCATCATAGGACTCTGGCACCATCACAAGACTCTGGCACCATCATAGGACTCTGGTACCATCATAGGACTCTGGTACCATCATAGTACTCTGGTACCATCATAGGACTCTGGCACCATCATAGGACTCTGGTACCTTCATAGGACTCGGGCACCATCTGGGGACTCTGGCACCTTCACAGGACTCTTGCACCATCACAGGACTCTGGCACCATCACAGGACTCTGGCACCATCATAGGACTCTGGTACCATCATAGGGCTCTGGCACCATCACAGGACTCTAGCACCATCATAGGACTCTGGTACCATCATAGGACTCTGGCACCATCACAGGACTCTGGCGCCATCATAGGACTCTGGTACCATCATAGGACTCTGGTACCATCATAGGACTCTGGCACAATCATAGGACTCTGGCACAATCATAGGACTCTGGCACCATCACAGGACTCTGGCACCATCACAGGACTCTGGCACAATCACAGGACTCTGGTACCATCATAGGGCTCTGGCACCATCACAGGACTCTGGCACCATCATAGGACTCTGGTACCATCATAGGACTCTGGTACCATCATATGACTCTGGCACCATCATAGGACTCTGGCACCATCATAGGACTCTGGTACCATCACTCTGGTACCATCATAAGACTCTGGCACCATCACAGGACTCTGGTACCATCATAGGACTCTGGCGCCATCATAGGACTCTGGTACCATCATAGGACTCTGGCACCATCATAGGACTCTGGCACCATCACTGGACTCTGGCACCATCATAAGAATCTGGCACCATCACAGGACTCTGGTACCATCATAGGACTCTGGTACCATCATAGTACTCTGGTACCATCATAGGACTCTGGCACCATCATAGGACTCTTGCACCATCATAGGACTCTGGTACCTTCATAGGACTCTGGCACCATCTGGGGACTCTGGCACCATCATAAGACTCTGGCACCATCACAGGACTATGGTACCATCATAGGACTCTGGCACCATCATGGGACTCTGGCACCATCATAGGACTCTGGTACCATCATAGGACTCTGGCACCATCATAGGACTCTGGAACCATAACAGGACTCTGGCACCATCACAAGACTCTGGCACCATAAAAGGACTCTGGTACCATCATAGGACTCTGGTACCATCATAAGACTCTGGCACCATCATAAGACTCTGGCACCATAAAAGGACTCTGGTACCATCATAGGACTCTGGTACCATCGTAGGACTCTGATACCATCACAGGACTCTGGTACCATCATAAGACTCTGGCACCATCACAGGACTCTGGTACCATCACTCTGGTACCATCATAGGACTTTGGTACCATCATAGGACTATGGCACCATCATAGGACTCTGGCACCATCATAGGACTCTGGCACAATCACAGGACTCTGGTACCATCATAGGACTCTGGAACCATCAAAGGACTCTGGCACCATCACAGGACTCTGGTACCATCATAGAACTCTGGCACCATCATAGGACTCTGGCACCATCATAGGACTCTGGCACCATCATAGGACTCTGGTACCATCACAGGACTCTGGTACCATCATAGGACTCTGGAACCATCATAGGACTCTGGTACCATCATAAGACTCTGGCACCATCACAGGACTCTGGTACCATCATAGGACTCTGGTACCATCATAGGACTCTGGTACCATCACAGGACTCTGGTACCATCATAGGACTCTGGTACCATCATAGGACTTTGGCACCATCATAGGACTCTGGAACCATCATAGAACTCTGGCACCATCATAGGACTCTGGCACCATCATAGGACTCTGGCACCATCATGGGACTCTGGCACCAGCATAGGACTCTGCTACCATCACAGGACTCTGGTACCATCATAGGACTCTGGCACCATCACAGGACTCTGGCACCATCATAGGACTCTGGCACCATCACAGGACTCTGGCACCATCATAAGACTCTGGTACCATCATAGGACTCCGGTACCATCATAAGACTCTGGCACCATCACAGGACTCTGGCACCATCACAGGACTCTGGCACCATCATAGGACTCTGGCACCATCATAAGACTCTGGCACCATCACAGGACTCTGGCACCATCACTGGACTCTGGCACCATCATAGGACTCTGGCACCATCACAGGACTCTGGCACCATCATAAGACTCTGGCACCATCACAGGACTCTGGTACCATCATAGGACTCTGGCACCATCACAGGACTCTGGTACCATCATAAGACTCTGGCACCATAAAAGGACTCTGGTACCATCATAGGACTCTGGTACCATCACAGGACTCTGGTACCATCATAGGACTCTGGCACCATCGCAGGACTCTGGCACCATCATAAGACTCTGGCACCATCACAGGACTCTGGCACCATCATAGGACTCTGGCACCATCATAAGACTCTGGTACCATCACAGGACTCTGGCACCATCACACGACTCTGGTACCATCATAGGACTCTGGTACCATCATAGGACTCTGGTACCATCATAGGACTCTGGCACAATCATAGGACTCTGGCACAATCATAGGACTCCGGCACCATCATAGGACTCTGGCACCATCACAGGACTCTGGCGCCATCATAGGACTCTGGCACCATCATAGGACTCTGGCACCATCATAGGACTCTGGTACCATCATAGGGCTCTGGCACCATCAGGGGACTCTGGCACCATCACAGGACTCTGGCACCATCATAGGACTCTGGTACCATCATAGGACTCTGGCACAATCATAGGACTCTGGTACCATCATAGTACTCTGGTACCTTCATAGGACTCGGGCACCATCTGGGGACTCTGGCACCATCACAGGACTCTGGCACCTTCACAGGACTCTGGCACCATCACAGGACTCTGGCACCATCATAGGACTCTGGTACCATCATAGGGCTCTGGCACCATCACAGGACTCTGGTACCATCATAAGACTCTGGCACCATAAAAGGACTCTGGTACCATCATAGGACTCTGGTACCATCACAGGACTCTGGTACCATCATAGGACTCTGGCACCATCGCAGGACTCTGGCACCATCATAAGACTCTGGCACCATCACAGGACTCTGGCACCATCATAGGACTCTGGCACCATCATAAGACTCTGGTACCATCACAGGACTCTGGCACCATCACACGACTCTGGTACCATCATAGGACTCTGGTACCATCATAGGACTCTGGTACCATCATAGGACTCTGGCACAATCATAGGACTCTGGCACAATCATAGGACTCCGGCACCATCATAGGACTCTGGCACCATCACAGGACTCTGGCGCCATCATAGGACTCTGGCACCATCATAGGACTCTGGCACCATCATAGGACTCTGGTACCATCATAGGGCTCTGGCACCATCAGGGGACTCTGGCACCATCACAGGACTCTGGCACCATCATAGGACTCTGGTACCATCATAGGACTCTGGCACAATCATAGGACTCTGGTACCATCATAGTACTCTGGTACCTTCATAGGACTCGGGCACCATCTGGGGACTCTGGCACCATCACAGGACTCTGGCACCTTCACAGGACTCTGGCACCATCACAGGACTCTGGCACCATCATAGGACTCTGGTACCATCATAGGGCTCTGGCACCATCACAGGACTCTGGCACCATCATAGGACTCTGGTACCATCATAGGACTCTGGTACCATCATAGGACTCTGGCACCATCATAGGACTCTTGCACCATCATAGGACTCTGGCACCATCACAGGACTCTGGCACCATCACAAGACTCTGGCACCATCATAGGACTCTGGTACCATCATAGGACTCTGGTACCATCATAGTACTCTTTTACCATCATAGGACTCTGGCACCATCATAGGACTCTGGTACCTTCATAGGACTCGGGCACCATCTGGGGACTCTGGCACCTTCACAGGACTCTTGCACCATCACAGGACTCTGGTACCATCATAGGACTCTGGTACCATCATAGGACTCTGGTACCATCATAGTACTCTTTTACCATCATAGGACTCTGGCACCATCATAGGACTCTGGTACCTTCATAGGACTCGGGCACCATCTGGGGACTCTGGCACCTTCACAGGACTCTTGCACCATCACAGGACTCTGGTACCATCATAGGACTCTTGCACCATCATAGGACTCTGGCACCATCACAGGACTCTGGCACCATCACAAGACTCTGGCACCATCATAGGACTCTGGTACCATCATAGGACTCTGGTACCATCATAGTACTCTGGTACCATCATAGGACTCTGGCACCATCATAGGACTCTGGTACCTTCATAGGACTCGGGCACCATCTGGGGACTCTGGCACCTTCACAGGACTCTTGCACCATCACAGGACTCTGGCACCATCACAGGACTCTGGCACCATCATAGGACTCTGGTACCATCATAGGGCTCTGGCACCATCACAGGACTCTGGCACCATCATAGGACTCTGCTACCATCATAGGACTCTGGCACCATCACAGGACTCTGGCGCCATCATAGGACTCTGGTACCATCATAGGACTCTGGTACCATCATAGGACTCTGGCACAATCATAGGACTCTGGCACAATCATAGGACTCTGGCACCATCACAGGACTCTGGCACCATCACAGGACTCTGGCACAATCACAGGACTCTGGTACCATCATAGGGCTCTGGCACCATCACAGGACTCTGGCACCATCATAGGACTCTGGTACCATCATAGGACTCTGGTACCATCATATGACTCTGGCACCATCATAGGACTCTGGCACCATCATAGGACTCTGGTACCATCACTCTGGTACCATCATAAGACTCTGGCACCATCACAGGACTCTGGTACCATCATAGGACTCTGGCGCCATCATAGGACTCTGGTACCATCATAGGACTCTGGCACCATCACTGGACTCTGGCACCATCATAAGAATCTGGCACCATCACAGGACTCTGGTACCATCATAGGACTCTGGTACCATCATAGTACTCTGGTACCATCATAGGACTCTGGCACCATCATAGGACTCTTGCACCATCATAGGACTCTGGTACCTTCATAGGTCTCTGGCACCATCTGGGGACTCTGGCACCATCACAGGACTCTGGCACCATCACAGGACTCTGGCACCATCATAAGACTCTGGCACCATCACAGGACTATGGTACCATCATAGGACTCTGGCACCATCATGGGACTCTGGCACCATCATAGGACTCTGGTACCATCATAGGACTCTGGCACCATCATAGGACTCTGGAACCATAACAAGACTCTGGTACCATCATAGGACTCTGGTCCCATCATAGGACTCTGGTACCATCATAGGACTCTGGCACCATCACAGGACTCTGGCACCATCACAAGACTCTGGCACCATAAAAGGACTCTGGTACCATCATAGGACTCTGGTACCATCATAAGACTCTGGCACCATCATAAGACTCTTGTACCATCATAAGACTCTGGCACCATAAAAGGACTCTGGTACCATCATAGGACTCTGGTACCATCGTAGGACTCTGATACCATCACAGGACTCTGGTACCATCATAAGACTCTGGCACCATCACAGGACTCTGGTACCATCACTCTGGTACCATCATAGGACTTTGGTACCATCATAGGACTATGGCACCATCATAGGACTCTGGCACCATCATAGGACTCTGGCACAATCACAGGACTCTGGTACCATCATAGGACTCTGGAACCATCAAAGGACTCTGGCACCATCACAGGACTCTGGTACCATCATAGAACTCTGGCACCATCATAGGACTCTGGCACCATCATAGGACTCTGGCACCGTCATAGGACTCTGGTACCATCATAGGACTCTGGTACCATCATAAGACTCTGGCACCATCACAGGACTCTGGTACCATCATAGGACTCTGGTACCATCATAGGACTCTGGTACCATCACAGGACTCTGGTACCATCATAGGACTCTGGTACCATCATAGGACTTTGGCACCATCATAGGACTCTGGAACCATCATAGGACTCTGGTACCATCATAAGACTCTGGCACCATCACAGGACTCTGGTACCATCACAGGACTCTGGTACCATCATAGCGCTCTGGCACCATCACAGAACTCTGCTACCATCATAGGACTCTGGTACCATCATAGGACTCTGGCACCATCATAGGACTCTGGCACCATCACAGGACTGGCACCATCAGAGGACTCTGGTACCATCATAGGACTCTGGCACCATCATAGGACTCTGGTACCATCACTCTGGTACCATCATAGGACTTTGGTACCATCATAGGACTATGGCACCATCATAGGACTCTGGCACCATCATAGGACTCTGGCACAATCACAGGACTCTGGTACCATCATAGGACTCTGGAACCATCAAAGGACTCTGGCACCATCACAGGACTCTGGTACCATCATAGAACTCTGGCACCATCATAGGACTCTGGCACCATCATAGGACTCTGGCACCATCATGGGACTCTGGCACCAGCATAGGACTCTGCTACCATCACAGGACTCTGGTACCATCATAGGACTCTGGCACCATCACAGGACTCTGGTACCATCATAGGACTCTGGCACCATCACAGGACTCTGGCACCATCATAAGACTCTGGTACCATCATAGGACTCCGGTACCATCATAAGACTCTGGCACCATCATAGGACTCTGGCACCATCATAAGACTCTGGCACCATCAGGGGACTCTGGCACCATCACAGGACTCTTGCACCATCATAGGACTCTGGCACCATCATAGGACTCTGGCACCATCACAGGACTCTGGCACCATCATAGGACTCTGGCACCATCATAGGACTCTGGCACCATCACAGGACTCTGGCACCATCATAAGACTCTGGTACTATCATAGGACTCTGGTACCATCATAGGACTCTGGTACCATCACAGGACTCTGGCACCATCATAAGACTCTGGCACCATCATAGGACTCTGGTACCATCACTCTGGTACCATCATAAGACTGTGGCACCATCATAGGACTCTGGCGCCATCATAGGACTCTGGCACCATCATAGGACTCTGGTACCATCATAGGACTCTGGCAACATCAGAGGACTCTGGTACCATCAAAGGACTCCAGCACCATCATAGGACTCTGGTACCATCATAGGACTCTGGTACCATCATAGGACTCTGACACCATAATAGGACTTTGGTACCATCACAGGACTCTGGCACCATCATAGGACTCTGGCACCATCATAGGACTCTGGCACCATCATAGGACTCTGGTACCATCATAGGACTCTGGCACCATCAGGGGACTCTGGCACCATCACAGGACTCTTGCACCATCAGGGGACTCTGGCACCATCATAAGACTCTGGCACCATCAGGGGACTCTGGCACCATCACAGGACTCTTGCACCATCATAGGACTCTGGCACCATCATAGGACTCTGGCACCATCATAGGAATCTGGCACCATCATAGGACTCTGGCACCATCATAGGACTCTGGCACCATCACAGGACTCTGGCACCATCATAAGACTCTGGTACTATCATAGGACTCTGGTACCATCATAGGACTCTGGTACCATCACAGGACTCTGGCACCATCATAAGACTCTGGCACCATCATAGGACTCTGGCACCATCATAGGACTCTGGTACCATCACTCTGGTACCATCATAAGACTGTGGCACCATCATAGGACTCTGGCGCCATCATAGGACTCTGGCACCATCATAGGACTCTGGTACCATCATAGGACTCTGGCACCATCATAGGACTCTGGTACCATCACAGGACTCCAGCACCATCATAGGACTCTGGTACCATCATAGGACTCTGGTACCATCATAGGACTCTGGCACCATCATAGGACTTTGGTACCATCACAGGACTCTGGCACCATCATAGGACTCTGGCACCATCATAGGACTCTGGTACCATCACAGGACTCTGGAACCATCATAGGACTCTGGCACCATCAGGGGACTCTGGTACCTTCATAAGACTCTGGTCCCATCAGGGGACTCTGGCACCATCACAGGACTCTGGAACCATCATAGGACTCTGGCACCATCATAGGACTCTGGCAACATCACAGGACTCTGGCACCATCATAGGACTCTGGCACCATCATAGGACTCTGGCACCACCATAGGACTCTGGCACCATCATAGGACTCTGGCACCATCACAGGACTCTGGTACCATCATAGGACTCTGGCACCATCATAGTACTCTGGTACCATCACAGGACTCTGGCACCATCACTGGACTCTGGCACCATCACAGGACTCTGGTACCATCACAGGACTCTGGCACCATCACAGGACTCTGGCACCATCATAGGACTCTGGCACCATCATAAGACTCTGGCACCATCACAGGACTCTGGTACCATCATAGGACTCTGGTACCATCATAGGACTCTGGCACCATCATAGGACTCTGGCACCATCACAGGACTCTGGCACCATCATAAGACTCTGGCACCATCACAGGACTCTGGTACCATCATAGGACTCTGGCACCATCATAGGACTCTGGTACCATCACAGGACTCTGGCACCATCATAGGACTCTGGCACCATCACAGGACTCTGGCACCATCATAGGACTCTGGTACCATCATAGGACTCTTGTACCATCATAGGACTCTGATACCATCACAGGACTCTGGTACCATCATAGGACTCTGGTACCATCATAAGACTCCGTCACCATCACAGGACTCTGGTACCATCACGGGACTCTGGTACCAGCTGGAGCTGGTGTGTGTGTGTGTGTGTGTTTGTCTTTGTATGTGTATGTTTGTGTGTATGTGTATGTGTGTGTGTGTGTGTTTGTGTGTGTGTGTTTGTGTGTGTGTATGTGTATGTGTGTGTGTGTGTGTGTGTGTGTTTGTGTGTGTGTGTTTGTGTGTGTGTATGTGTATGTGTGTGTGTGTGTGTGTGTGTGTGTGTGTGTGTGTGTGTTTGTGTGTGTATGTGTATGTGTATGTGTATGTGTGTGTGTGTGTGTGTGTGTTTGTATGTGTGTGTGTTTGTATGTGTGTGTGTATGTATGTGTGTGTGTGTGTGTGTGTGTGTGTGTGTGTGTGTGTGTGTGTGTATGTGTGTGTGTGTGTGTGTCAAAATGACCCCTTGTGTTTATTTTTTTATTTTTTCCCCCGAGGGGTCAAAGGTCAAAAGAAGGGGTGTCAAAAATCCCCCTTTAAAGCTGCTCCTATTCTACTGCTCTCACTGTTGTGTCGGTCCAGGGGCCGAACAGCAGGACCCGGCCTCCTCAGTGTCCTCAGGAGGACAACTGGACAGTGCACTGACCGGGGACTCGTTCTACTGGGGGACTTCAACGCCCACGTGGACGATGCCAGTGACTCCTGGAGAGGGACGGAGCCCCGATCTGAACCCGAGCGGTCACTTATTGAACACCATGTTCAACACAAGGTCCATCAGGTCACATGACACCAGGACACAGGAGGTCAATGATCCACTTTGTTGTCGTGTCCTTTGACCTCTGACCTCTGACCTCCGGCCCCGTGTCTTGGACACTCGGGTGAAGAGAGGGGCGGAGCTGTAGAGCACCACCTGGTTGTGAGTTGGATCCTCTGGTGGTGGAGGAGGAAGCAGGACAGACTTGGCAGACCCAAGTGCATTGTGGGGGTCTGTCAGGAGTGTCTTCACCTCACACCTCAGGAGAGCTCCTCCCATGTCCCGGGGGACGCTGGGGACATTGAGTCCTAGTGGACCATTTTCTCTGCCTCCATTGTCCTCCGGCTGCTCGGAGCTGTGGTCACATGGTCCGGTGCCTGTCGTGGCGGCCCCCGAACCCGTTGGTGGTCACCAGAGGTAAGGGTCAGACTGAAGAAGGAGGCCACTCTGACCTGTAGGTCTCCTGTAGGCCTACAGGAGACCTCCTGTAGGTCTCCTGAGGTCATCGACAGGTGTCAGGATAAGCAAGCTGCGGCTCGTGCTGTCGCAGAGGCGTTTGGGGAGGCCATGGAGGAGGAGCCATGGAGGAGGAGCCATGGAGGAGGAGCCATGGAGGAGGAGCCATGGAGGAGGACTATCGGTCGGCCCCAAAGAAATTCTGGCAAACCGTCCGGCGCCTCAGGAGGAGGAAGCAGTGCTGACCTCTGACCTCGACTGAGGAGGTCGTCGGACGGTGGAAGGACTGAGGATCTCATTAATCCCACTGTCACGTCCTCTGAAGAGGACTCAGAGGGACTCGTCCATGACCCAAGATGAAGTCCCTGAGGGTGTTGGCTCCTCAGTGGCTCCTCAGTGGCTCCTCGGTGGCTCCGGGATGAGATCCTGAGGACCTAAAGTCTCTGGATGTTGTAGGACTGTCTCTGACACGTCTCTAGAACAGGGCGTGGCGGTCGGGGACAGTGTCTCTGGCAGACCGGGGTGGTGGTCCCTCTGTTCCAGAAGGAGGACCAGAGGGTGTGTCCCACCTACAGAGGACCACACTCCTCAGCCTCCCATAAGGTCTATTCCAGGTCCTGGAGGAGAATCTGACCCATAGAACCTCAGATTCAGGAGGAGCAGGTTTAGTTCCTGGTGGTGCAACACTGGAACAGCTCTAGACTCTCCACCAGGGGGCGCCAGGGCTCATGGGAGTTTGCACAGTCACATGTGCTTTGTGGACCTGGAGAAGGCTTTGGACCGTGTCCCTCGGGGTGACCCCGCGACACCGCGACCCCACGACCCCGCGACCCCGCGACCCTGCGACCCCACGACCCCACGACCCCACGACCCCGCGACCCCACGACCCTGCGACCCCACGACCCCGCGACCCCACGACCCCGCGACCCCACGACCCCACGACCCCACGACCCCGCGACCCCGCGACCCCGCGACCCCACGACCCCGCGACCCCGCGACCCCACGATGAGGAAGAACTGTTCTAATGTGAATGATGGTGCTTGTGTTGCAGGCCCTGAAGAGGCGGCGCTCACGTTCCGGCGCCGCTTTAACCTTCCGTCTCCTTTTGTGTCGTCGGAGAATCTGTCCAACTCTTCGTCGCCGTTAGTGACGCGTCGCGGGCGTCAGGGGGCGGGGCTTTTGGAGAGGCGTGGCTCGGGGACGCTGCTATTGGACCATCTCTCTCAGCCCCGCCCAGGTTTCCTCCCGCCGCTCTTCAACCCTCAGCGACCAATCCCCGACATCCGCCTCGCCAGCCCCGCCCCCGGCCCCGCCCCCAAACGAGAACTGAGGAAAAAGCTGCTGCGACGTCACTCGATGCAGCCGGAGCAGATGAAGCTGCTGTCGGTGTTTCAGCACGTGCTCAGTGAGAAGGAGGAGAAGTGATGCATCATGGGACACGTGCTCAGTGAGAAGGAGGAGAAGTGATGCATCATGGGACACGTGCTCAGTGAGAAGGAGGAGAAGTGATGCATCATGGGACACGTGCTCAGTGAGAAGGAGGAGAAGTGATGCATCATGGGACACGTGCTCAGTGAGAAGGAGGAGAAGTGATGCATCATGGGACACGTGCTCAGTGAGAAGGAGGAGAAGTGATGCATCATGGGACACGTGCTCAGAGAGAAGGAGGAGAAGTGATGCATCATGGGACACGTGCTCAGTGAGAAGGAGGAGAAGTGATGCATCATGGGACACGTGCTCAGTGAGAAGGAGGAGAAGTGATGCATCATGGGACACGTGCTCAGTGAGAAGGAGGAGAAGTGATGCATCATGGGACACGTGCTCAGTGAGAAGGAGGAGAAGTGATGCATCATGGGACACGTGCTCAGTGAGAAGGAGGAGAAGTGATGCATCATGGGACACGTGCTCAGTGAGAAGGAGGAGAAGTGATGCATCATGGGACACGTGCTCAGAGAGAAGGAGGAGAAGTGATGCATCATGGGACACGTGCTCAGAGAGAAGGAGGAGAAGTGATGCATCATGGGACACGTGCTCAGAGAGAAGGAGGAGAAGTGATGCATCATGGGACACGTGCTCAGAGAGAAGGAGGAGAAGTGATGCATCATGGGACACGTGCTCAGTGAGAAGGAGGAGAAGTGATGCATCATGGGACACGTGCTCAGTGAGAAGGAGGAGAAGTGATGCATCATGGGACACGTGCTCAGAGAGAAGGAGGAGAAGTGATGCATCATGGGACACGTGCTCAGTGAGAAGGAGGAGAAGTGATGCATCATGGGACACGTGCTCAGTGAGAAGGAGGAGAAGTGATGCATCATGGGACACGTGCTCAGTGAGAAGGAGGAGAAGTGATGCATCATGGGACACGTGCTCAGTGAGAAGGAGGAGAAGTGATGCATCATGGGACACGTGCTCAGTGAGAAGGAGGAGAAGTGATGCATCATGGGACACGTGCTCAGAGAGAAGGAGGAGAAGTGATGCATCATGGGACACGTGCTCAGTGAGAAGGAGGAGAAGTGATGCATCATGGGACACGTGCTCAGTGAGAAGGAGGAGAAGTGATGCATCATGGGACACGTGCTCAGAGAGAAGGAGGAGAAGTGATGCATCATGGGACACGTGCTCAGTGAGAAGGAGGAGAAGTGATGCATCATGGGACACGTGCTCAGTGAGAAGGAGGAGAAGTGATGCATCATGGGACACGTGCTCAGTGAGAAGGAGGAGAAGTGATGCATCATGGGACACGTGCTCAGAGAGAAGGAGGAGAAGTGATGCATCATGGGACACGTGCTCAGAGAGAAGGAGGAGAAGTGATGCATCATGGGACACGTGCTCAGTGAGAAGGAGGAGAAGTGATGCATCATGGGACACGTGCTCAGTGAGAAGGAGGAGAAGTGATGCATCATGGGACACGTGCTCAGTGAGAAGGAGGAGAAGTGATGCATCATGGGACACGTGCTCAGTGAGAAGGAGGAGAAGTGATGCATCATGGGACACGTGCTCAGTGAGAAGGAGGAGAAGTGATGCATCATGGGACACGTGCTCAGTGAGAAGGAGGAGAAGTGATGCATCATGGGACACGTGCTCAGTGAGAAGGAGGAGAAGTGATGCATCATGGGACACGTAGTCCTCCGTCTATTTATGATTTATTTGTTGTTGTGGACAAACTCATGTTTACATTGCAGTATTTGCACCGCATCATGTGACCGCACACTTCCTGTTATTACCACCACACACTTCCTGTTATTACCACCACACACTTCCTGTTATTACCACCGCACACTTCCTGTTATTACCACCGCACACTTCCTGTTATTACCACCACACACTTCCTGTTATTACCACCACACACTTCCTGTTATTACCACCACACACTTCCTGTTATTACGACCGCACACTTCCTGTTATTACCACCACACACTTCCTGTTATTACCACCGCACACTTCCTGTTATTACCACCACACACTTCCTGTTATTACCACCGCACACTTCCTGTTATTACCACCGCACACTTCCTATTATTACCACCGCACACTTCCTGTTATTACCACCACACACTTCCTGTTATTACCACCGCACACTTCCTGTTATTACCACCACACACTTCCTGTTATTACCACCGCACACTTCCTGTTATTACCACCACACACTTCCTGTTATTACCACCGCACACTTCCTGTTATTACCACCACACACTTCCTGTTATTACCACCGCACACTTCCTGTTATTACCACCGCACACTTCCTGTTATTACCACCGCACACTTCCTGTTATTACCTACCACCACACACTTCCTGTTATTACCACCGGAGCAGGTGTGTGGGTGGAGCAGGTGTGTGGGTGGAGCACGTGTCAGGGTGGAGCAGGTGTCAGGGTGGAGCAGGTGTGAGGGTGGAGCAGGTGTGAGGGTGGAGCAGGTGTCAGGGTGGAGCAGGTGTCAGGGTGGAGCAGGTGTGTGGGTGGAGCAGTTAAAGCAGCAGCACATGGTCCACTGAATGTCCTCCTGCTCTTCACATCGTTTCACACTGTCAGAGCAAGAAGCACTTTTCCTTCATCTAAGAGTTCCGCACCTGCCGCCGCACCTGCCGCCGCACCTGTGTGCTGAGCTCTTCCTACAAACTGTCCAATCAGAAGAGAGACACAACGGACCAATCAGAGCCGTGCTTTTGGCCTCTTCCTCTTTTGTTGATGTTTAGATGAAACCAAAAACAGCTCCACCTGGTGGAGAAGTGGAACATGAATACTTGAATGTTTGGAGTACTTTAGTAGTGTTTAAGAGTACTTTGGAGTATGTAAGAGTACTTTTGGAGTATGTAAGAGTACTTTTGGAGTATGTAAGGGGTATTAGTACTTCAGGAGGTGCTTTGGGGTCTTTTATGTGGTGAATGTGGTGCTTCAATAGCTCGTGTGACATTTCATTGTGACGAGAAACCGCTGTGAAAATAAAATAAGTATTTAATCTTCAAAACAATGATTTAAGTGAGTTTTTTATGTATGGTCCTGGTCCTGGTCCTGGTCCTGGTCCTGGTCCTGGTCCTGGTCCTGGTCCTGGTCCTGGTCCAGACTTAGTCCTGGTCTAATCTCTCCTTTTAAATTGCAAATAAAAAAAGTAAATCATAAATAAAGCATTTTGTGACATTCTGAGGTGAAATCTCATGTTTCAGGACAAAGCTGAAGGAGCTGAACCACAAAGCATGTCCAGGAGGGGGCAGCACTGAGGCGCAAAACAACTGGATCTATATTTTGTAAATGATTATTATTATTATTATTGGCCCTGCGACAAGTTGGCCACTGTCCAGGATGAACCCCGCCTAAGGCCCAAAGTCGCTGGGATAGGCCCCAGTCGCCCGCGACCCCGAAAGGGAACAAACCGTAAAAAATGGATGGATGGATATTCTTATATTTGGATATGGTAGAGCTTTGTCCCTTTGCACAGGGCATCTGGTGTAAGCCACCGCAGGCTCAGGGCGCCCTCTGCAGGACAGAGAAAGTACTTGACCTGGTACAAAGCCAGTTTGATGTATTTTTTGCACTCTTTCCATGTTGTAAGCACAGATTTGAGCCAGGGATTCAGAGGCAGACTAGCTGAAAGGTGTGGCCACATTGTTCCAGAGGTAGAACGGCTGAAAGGTGTGTCCACATTGTTCCAGAGGCAGAACAGCTGAAAGGTGTGTCCACATTGTTCCAGAGGAAGAACAGCTGAAAGGTGTGTCCACATTGTTCCAGAGGAAGAACAGCTGAAAGGTGTGTCCACATTGTTCCAGAGGAAGAACAGCTGAAAGGTGTGTCCACATTGTTCCAGAGGCAGAACCAGATGAAAGGTGTGTCCACATTGTTCCAGAGGCAGACTAGCTGAAAGGTGTGTCCACATTGTTCCAGAGGTAGAACGGCTGAAAGGTGTGTCCACATTGTTCCAGAGGCAGAACAGCTGAAAGGTGTGTCCACATTGTTCCAGAGGAAGAACAGCTGAAAGGTGTGTCCACATTGTTCCAGAGGCAGAACAGCTGAAAGGTGTGTCCACATTGTTCCAGAGGCAGAACCAGATGAAAGGTGTGTCCACATTGTTCCAGAGGCAGACTAGCTGAAAGGTGTGTCCACATTGTTCCAGAGGTAGAACGGCTGAAAGGTGTGTCCACATTGTTCCAGAGGCAGAACAGCTGAAAGGTGTGTCCACATTGTTCCAGAGGAAGAACAGCTGAAAGGTGTGTCCACATTGTTCCAGAGGAAGAACAGCTGAAAGGTGTGCCCACATTGTTCCAGAGGCAGAACAGCTGAAAGGTGTGTCCACATTGTTCCAGAGGCAGAACCAGATGAAAGGTGTGTCCACATTGTTCCAGAGGCAGAACAGCTGAAAGGTGTGTCCACATTGTTCCTGAGGCAGAACGGCTGAAAGGTGTGTCCACATTGTTCCAGAGGCAGAACCAGATGAAAGGTGTGTCCACATTGTTCCAGAGGCAGAACAGCTGAAAGGTGTGTCCACATTGTTCCAGAGGCAGAACAGCTGAAAGGTGTGTCCACATTGTTCCAGAGGAAGAACAGCTGAAAGGTGTGTCCACATTGTTCCAGAGGAAGAACAGCTGAAAGGTGTGTCCACATTGTTCCAGAGGCAGAACAGCTGAAAGGTGTGTCCACATTGTTCCTGAGGCAGAACGGCTGAAAGGTGTGTCCACATTGTTCCAGAGGCAGAACCAGATGAAAGGTGTGTCCACATTGTTCCAGAGGCAGAACAGCTGAAAGGTGTGTCCACATTGTTCCAGAGGAAGAACAGCTGAAAGGTGTGTCCACATTGTTCCAGAGGAAGAACAGCTGAAAGGTGTGTCCACATTGTTCTAGAGACAGAACCAGCTGAAAGGTGTATCCACATTGTTCCAGAGGCAGAACCAGCTGAAAGGTGTGTCCACATTGTTCCAGAGGCAGAATGGCTGAAAGGTGTGTCCACATTGTTCCAGAGGCAGAACGGCTGAAAGGTGTGTCCACATTGTTCCAGAGGCAGAACGGCTGAAAGGTGTGTCCACGTTGTTCCAGAGGCAGAACCAGCTGAAAGGTGTGTCCACATTGTTCCAGAGGAAGAACAGCTGAAAGGTGTGTCCACATTGTTCCTGAGGCAGAACCAGATGTAAGGTGTGTCCACATTGTTCCAGAGGCAGAACGGCTGAAAGGTGTGTCCACATTGTTCCTGAGGCAGAACGGCTGAAAGGTGTGTCCACGTTGTTCTAGAGACAGAACCAGATGAAAGGTGTGTCCACATTGTTCCAGAGGCAGAACCAGATGAAAGGTGTGTCCACATTGTTCCAGAGGCAGAACAGCTGAAAGGTGTGTCCACATTGTTCCAGAGGCAGAACAGCTGAAAGGTGTGTCCACATTGTTCCTGAGGCAGAACGGCTGAAAGGTGTGTCCACGTTGTTCTAGAGACAGAACCAGATGAAAGGTGTGTCCACATTGTTCCAGAGGCAGAACCAGATGAAAGGTGTGTCCACATTGTTCCAGAGGCAGAAAGTCTGAAAGGTGTGTCCACATTGTTCCAGAGGCAGAACGGCTGAAAGGTGTGTCCACATTGTTCCAGAGGCAGAACGGCTGAAAGGTGTGTCCACATTGTTCCAGAGGCAGAACGGCTGAAAGGTGTGTCCACGTTGTTCTAGAGACAGAACCAGCTGAAAGGTGTATCCACATTGTTCCAGAGGCAGAACCAGCTGAAAGGTGTGTCCACATTGTTCCAGAGGCAGAACGGCTGAAAGGTGTGTCCACATTGTTCCAGAGGCAGAACGGCTGAAAGGTGTGTCCACATTGTTCCAGAGGCAGAACGGCTGAAAGGTGTGTCCACGTTGTTCTAGAGACAGAACCAGCTGAAAGGTGTATCCACATTGTTCCAGAGGCAGAACCAGCTGAAAGGTGTGTCCACATTGTTCCAGAGGCAGAATGGCTGAAAGGTGTGTCCACATTGTTCCAGAGGCAGAACGGCTGAAAGGTGTGTCCACATTGTTCCAGAGGCAGAACGGCTGAAAGGTGTGTCCACGTTGTTCTAGAGACAGAACCAGCTGAAAGGTGTGTCCACATTGTTCCAGAGGCAGAACAGCTGAAAGGTGTGTCCACATTGTTCCAGAGGCAGAACCAGCTGAAAGGTGTGTCCACATTGTTCCAGAGGAAGAACAGCTGAAAGGTGTGTCCACATTGTTCCTGAGGCAGAACCAGATGTAAGGTGTGTCCACATTGTTCCAGAGGCAGAACGGCTGAAAGGTGTGTCCACATTGTTCCTGAGGCAGAACGGCTGAAAGGTGTGTCCACGTTGTTCTAGAGACAGAACCAGATGAAAGGTGTGTCCACATTGTTCCAGAGGCAGAACCAGATGAAAGGTGTGTCCACATTGTTCCAGAGGCAGAACAGCTGAAAGGTGTGTCCACATTGTTCCAGAGGCAGAACGGCTGAAAGGTGTGTCCACATTGTTCCAGAGGCAGAACGGCTGAAAGGTGTGTCCACATTGTTCCAGAGGCAGAACGGCTGAAAGGTGTGTCCACGTTGTTCTAGAGACAGAACCAGATGAAAGGTGTGTCCACATTGTTCCAGAGGAATAACAGCTGAAAGGTGTGTCCACATTGTTCCAGAGGAATAACAGCTGAAAGGTGTGTCCACATTGTTCCAGAGGCAGAACCAGCTGAAAGGTGTGTCCACATTGTTCCAGAGGAATAACAGCTGAAAGGTGTGTCCACATTGTTCCAGAGGCAGAACCAGCTGAAAGGTGTGTCCACATTGTTCCAGAGGCAGAACCAGCTGAAAGGTGTGTCCACATTGTTCCAGAGGCAGAACAGCTGAAAGGTGTGTCCACATTGTTCCAGAGGCAGAACGGCTGAAAGGTGTGTCCACATTGTTCCAGAGGAATAACAGCTGAAAGGTGTGTCCACATTGTTCCAGAGGAAGAACAGCTGAAAGGTGTGTCCACATTGTTCCAGAGGCAGAACCAGCTGAAAGGTTTGTCCACATTGTTCCAGAGGCAGAACAGCTGAAAGGTGTGTCCACATTGTTCCAGAGGCAGAACAGCTGAAAGGTGTGTCCACATTGTTCCAGAGGCAGAACAGCTGAAAGGTGTGTCCACATTGTTCCAGAGGAAGAACAGCTGAAAGGTGTGTCCACATTGTTCCAGCGGCAGAACAGCTGAAAGGTGTGTCCACATTGTTCCAGAGGAAGAACAGCTGAAAGGTGTGTCCACATTGTTCCAGAGGCAGAACCAGATGAAAGGTGTGTCCACATTGTTCCAGAGGCAGAACAGCTGAAAGGTGTGTCCACATTGTTCCTGAGGCAGAACGGCTGAAAGGTGTGTCCACGTTGTTCTAGAGACAGAACCAGATGAAAGGTGTGTCCACATTGTTCCAGAGGCAGAACCAGATGAAAGGTGTGTCCACATTGTTCCAGAGGCAGAACAGCTGAAAGGTGTGTCCACATTGTTCCAGAGGCAGAACGTCTGAAAGGTGTGTCCACATTGTTCCAGAGGCAGAACGGCTGAAAGGTGTGTCCACATTGTTCCAGAGGCAGAACGGCTGAAAGGTGTGTCCACGTTGTTCCAGAGACAGAACCAGATGAAAGGTGTGTCCACATTGTTCCAGAGGAATAACAGCTGAAAGGTGTGTCCACATTGTTCCAGAGGAATAACAGCTGAAAGGTGTGTCCACATTGTTCCAGAGGAAGAACAGCTGAAAGGTGTGTCCACATTGTTCCAGAGGCAGAACCAGCTGAAAGGTGTGTCCACATTGTTCCAGAGGCAGAACGGCTGAAAGGTGTGTCCACATTGTTCCAGAGGAATAACAGCTGAAAGGTGTGTCCACATTGTTCCAGAGGCAGAACAGCTGAAAGGTGTGTCCACATTGTTCCAGAGGAAGAACAGCTGAAAGGTGTGTCCACATTGTTCCAGAGGCAGAACAGCTGAAAGGTGTGTCCACATTGTTCCAGAGGCAGAACCAGATGAAAGGTGTGTCCACATTGTTCCAGAGGAAGAACAGCTGAAAGGTGTGTCCACATTGTTCCAGAGGCAGAAAGTCTGAAAGGTGTGTCCACATTGTTCCAGAGGCAGAACGGCTGAAAGGTGTGTCCACATTGTTCCAGAGGTAGAACGGCTGAAAGGTGTGTCCACATTGTTCCAGAGGCAGAACCAGATGAAAGGTGTGTCCACATTGTTCCAGAGGCAGAACAGCTGAAAGGTGTGTCCACATTGTTCCAGAGGCAGAACAGCTGAAAGGTGTGTCCACATTGTTCCTGAGGCAGAACGGCTGAAAGGTGTGTCCACGTTGTTCTAGAGACAGAACCAGATGAAAGGTGTGTCCACATTGTTCCAGAGGCAGAACCAGATGAAAGGTGTGTCCACATTGTTCCAGAGGCAGAAAGTCTGAAAGGTGTGTCCACATTGTTCCAGAGGCAGAACGGCTGAAAGGTGTGTCCACATTGTTCCAGAGGCAGAACGGCTGAAAGGTGTGTCCACATTGTTCCAGAGGCAGAACGGCTGAAAGGTGTGTCCACGTTGTTCTAGAGACAGAACCAGCTGAAAGGTGTATCCACATTGTTCCAGAGGCAGAACCAGCTGAAAGGTGTGTCCACATTGTTCCAGAGGCAGAACGGCTGAAAGGTGTGTCCACATTGTTCCAGAGGCAGAACGGCTGAAAGGTGTGTCCACATTGTTCCAGAGGCAGAACGGCTGAAAGGTGTGTCCACGTTGTTCTAGAGACAGAACCAGCTGAAAGGTGTATCCACATTGTTCCAGAGGCAGAACCAGCTGAAAGGTGTGTCCACATTGTTCCAGAGGCAGAATGGCTGAAAGGTGTGTCCACATTGTTCCAGAGGCAGAACGGCTGAAAGGTGTGTCCACATTGTTCCAGAGGCAGAACGGCTGAAAGGTGTGTCCACGTTGTTCTAGAGACAGAACCAGCTGAAAGGTGTGTCCACATTGTTCCAGAGGCAGAACAGCTGAAAGGTGTGTCCACATTGTTCCAGAGGCAGAACCAGCTGAAAGGTGTGTCCACATTGTTCCAGAGGAAGAACAGCTGAAAGGTGTGTCCACATTGTTCCTGAGGCAGAACCAGATGTAAGGTGTGTCCACATTGTTCCAGAGGCAGAACGGCTGAAAGGTGTGTCCACATTGTTCCTGAGGCAGAACGGCTGAAAGGTGTGTCCACGTTGTTCTAGAGACAGAACCAGATGAAAGGTGTGTCCACATTGTTCCAGAGGCAGAACCAGATGAAAGGTGTGTCCACATTGTTCCAGAGGCAGAACAGCTGAAAGGTGTGTCCACATTGTTCCAGAGGCAGAACGGCTGAAAGGTGTGTCCACATTGTTCCAGAGGCAGAACGGCTGAAAGGTGTGTCCACATTGTTCCAGAGGCAGAACGGCTGAAAGGTGTGTCCACGTTGTTCTAGAGACAGAACCAGATGAAAGGTGTGTCCACATTGTTCCAGAGGAATAACAGCTGAAAGGTGTGTCCACATTGTTCCAGAGGAATAACAGCTGAAAGGTGTGTCCACATTGTTCCAGAGGCAGAACCAGCTGAAAGGTGTGTCCACATTGTTCCAGAGGAATAACAGCTGAAAGGTGTGTCCACATTGTTCCAGAGGCAGAACCAGCTGAAAGGTGTGTCCACATTGTTCCAGAGGCAGAACCAGCTGAAAGGTGTGTCCACATTGTTCCAGAGGCAGAACAGCTGAAAGGTGTGTCCACATTGTTCCAGAGGCAGAACGGCTGAAAGGTGTGTCCACATTGTTCCAGAGGAATAACAGCTGAAAGGTGTGTCCACATTGTTCCAGAGGAAGAACAGCTGAAAGGTGTGTCCACATTGTTCCAGAGGCAGAACCAGCTGAAAGGTTTGTCCACATTGTTCCAGAGGCAGAACAGCTGAAAGGTGTGTCCACATTGTTCCAGAGGCAGAACAGCTGAAAGGTGTGTCCACATTGTTCCAGAGGCAGAACAGCTGAAAGGTGTGTCCACATTGTTCCAGAGGAAGAACAGCTGAAAGGTGTGTCCACATTGTTCCGGCGGCAGAACAGCTGAAAGGTGTGTCCACATTGTTCCAGAGGAAGAACAGCTGAAAGGTGTGTCCACATTGTTCCAGAGGCAGAACCAGATGAAAGGTGTGTCCACATTGTTCCAGAGGCAGAACAGCTGAAAGGTGTGTCCACATTGTTCCTGAGGCAGAACGGCTGAAAGGTGTGTCCACGTTGTTCTAGAGACAGAACCAGATGAAAGGTGTGTCCACATTGTTCCAGAGGCAGAACCAGATGAAAGGTGTGTCCACATTGTTCCAGAGGCAGAACAGCTGAAAGGTGTGTCCACATTGTTCCAGAGGCAGAACGTCTGAAAGGTGTGTCCACATTGTTCCAGAGGCAGAACGGCTGAAAGGTGTGTCCACATTGTTCCAGAGGCAGAACGGCTGAAAGGTGTGTCCACGTTGTTCTAGAGACAGAACCAGATGAAAGGTGTGTCCACATTGTTCCAGAGGAATAACAGCTGAAAGGTGTGTCCACATTGTTCCAGAGGAATAACAGCTGAAAGGTGTGTCCACATTGTTCCAGAGGAAGAACAGCTGAAAGGTGTGTCCACATTGTTCCAGAGGCAGAACCAGCTGAAAGGTGTGTCCACATTGTTCCAGAGGCAGAACGGCTGAAAGGTGTGTCCACATTGTTCCAGAGGAATAACAGCTGAAAGGTGTGTCCACATTGTTCCAGAGGCAGAACAGCTGAAAGGTGTGTCCACATTGTTCCAGAGGAAGAACAGCTGAAAGGTGTGTCCACATTGTTCCAGAGGCAGAACAGCTGAAAGGTGTGTCCACATTGTTCCAGAGGCAGAACCAGATGAAAGGTGTGTCCACATTGTTCCAGAGGAAGAACAGCTGAAAGGTGTGTCCACATTGTTCCAGAGGCAGAAAGTCTGAAAGGTGTGTCCACATTGTTCCAGAGGCAGAACGGCTGAAAGGTGTGTCCACATTGTTCCAGAGGTAGAACGGCTGAAAGGTGTGTCCACATTGTTTCAGAGGCAGAACAGCTGAAAGGTGTGTCCACATTGTTCCAGAGGCAGAACGGCTGAAAGGTGTGTCCACATTGTTCCAGAGGCAGAACGGCTGAAAGGTGTGTCCACGTTGTTCTAGAGACAGAACCAGCTGAAAGGTGTGTCCACATTGTTCCAGAGGCAGAACCAGCTGAAAGGTGTGTCCACATTGTTCCAGAGGCAGAATGGCTGAAAGGTGTGTCCACATTGTTCCAGAGGCAGAACGGCTGAAAGGTGTGTCCACATTGTTCCAGAGGCAGAACGGCTGAAAGGTGTGTCCACGTTGTTCTAGAGACAGAACCAGCTGAAAGGTGTGTCCACATTGTTCCAGAGGCAGAACAGCTGAAAGGTGTGTCCACATTGTTCCAGAGGCAGAACCAGCTGAAAGGTGTGTCCACATTGTTCCAGAGGAAGAACAGCTGAAAGGTGTGTCCACATTGTTCCTGAGGCAGAACCAGATGTAAGGTGTGTCCACATTGTTCCAGAGGCAGAACGGCTGAAAGGTGTGTCCACATTGTTCTAGAGACAGAACCAGATGAAAGGTGTGTCCACATTGTTCCAGAGGCAGAACCAGATGAAAGGTGTGTCCACATTGTTCCAGAGGCAGAACAGCTGAAAGGTGTGTCCACATTGTTCCAGAGGCAGAACGTCTGAAAGGTGTGTCCACATTGTTCCAGAGGCAGAACGGCTGAAAGGTGTGTCCACATTGTTCCAGAGGCAGAACGGCTGAAAGGTGTGTCCACGTTGTTCTAGAGACAGAACCAGATGAAAGGTGTGTCCACATTGTTCCAGAGGAATAACAGCTGAAAGGTGTGTCCACATTGTTCCAGAGGAATAACAGCTGAAAGGTGTGTCCACATTGTTCCAGAGGAAGAACAGCTGAAAGGTGTGTCCACATTGTTCCAGAGGCAGAACCAGCTGAAAGGTGTGTCCACATTGTTCCAGAGGCAGAACGGCTGAAAGGTGTGTCCACATTGTTCCAGAGGAATAACAGCTGAAAGGTGTGTCCACATTGTTCCAGAGGCAGAACAGCTGAAAGGTGTGTCCACATTGTTCCAGAGGCAGAACAGCTGAAAGGTGTGTCCACATTGTTCCAGAGGAAGAAAAGCTGAAAGGTGTGTCCACATTGTTCCAGAGGCAGAACAGCTGAAAGGTGTGTCCACATTGTTCCTGAGGCAGAACGGCTGAAAGGTGTGTCCACGTTGTTCTAGAGACAGAACCAGATGAAAGGTGTGTCCACATTGTTCCAGAGGCAGAACCAGATGAAAGGTGTGTCCACATTGTTCCAGAGGCAGAACAGCTGAAAGGTGTGTCCACATTGTTCCAGAGGCAGAACAGCTGAAAGGTGTGTCCACATTGTTCCTGAGGCAGAACGGCTGAAAGGTGTGTCCACGTTGTTCTAGAGACAGAACCAGATGAAAGGTGTGTCCACATTGTTCCAGAGGCAGAACCAGATGAAAGGTGTGTCCACATTGTTCCAGAGGCAGAAAGTCTGAAAGGTGTGTCCACATTGTTCCAGAGGCAGAACGGCTGAAAGGTGTGTCCACATTGTTCCAGAGGCAGAACGGCTGAAAGGTGTGTCCACATTGTTCCAGAGGCAGAACGGCTGAAAGGTGTGTCCACGTTGTTCTAGAGACAGAACCAGCTGAAAGGTGTATCCACATTGTTCCAGAGGCAGAACCAGCTGAAAGGTGTGTCCACATTGTTCCAGAGGCAGAACGGCTGAAAGGTGTGTCCACATTGTTCCAGAGGCAGAACGGCTGAAAGGTGTGTCCACATTGTTCCAGAGGCAGAACGGCTGAAAGGTGTGTCCACGTTGTTCTAGAGACAGAACCAGCTGAAAGGTGTATCCACATTGTTCCAGAGGCAGAACCAGCTGAAAGGTGTGTCCACATTGTTCCAGAGGCAGAATGGCTGAAAGGTGTGTCCACATTGTTCCAGAGGCAGAACGGCTGAAAGGTGTGTCCACATTGTTCCAGAGGCAGAACGGCTGAAAGGTGTGTCCACGTTGTTCTAGAGACAGAACCAGCTGAAAGGTGTGTCCACATTGTTCCAGAGGCAGAACAGCTGAAAGGTGTGTCCACATTGTTCCAGAGGCAGAACCAGCTGAAAGGTGTGTCCACATTGTTCCAGAGGAAGAACAGCTGAAAGGTGTGTCCACATTGTTCCTGAGGCAGAACCAGATGTAAGGTGTGTCCACATTGTTCCAGAGGCAGAACGGCTGAAAGGTGTGTCCACATTGTTCCTGAGGCAGAACGGCTGAAAGGTGTGTCCACGTTGTTCTAGAGACAGAACCAGATGAAAGGTGTGTCCACATTGTTCCAGAGGCAGAACCAGATGAAAGGTGTGTCCACATTGTTCCAGAGGCAGAACAGCTGAAAGGTGTGTCCACATTGTTCCAGAGGCAGAACGGCTGAAAGGTGTGTCCACATTGTTCCAGAGGCAGAACGGCTGAAAGGTGTGTCCACATTGTTCCAGAGGCAGAACGGCTGAAAGGTGTGTCCACGTTGTTCTAGAGACAGAACCAGATGAAAGGTGTGTCCACATTGTTCCAGAGGAATAACAGCTGAAAGGTGTGTCCACATTGTTCCAGAGGAATAACAGCTGAAAGGTGTGTCCACATTGTTCCAGAGGCAGAACCAGCTGAAAGGTGTGTCCACATTGTTCCAGAGGAATAACAGCTGAAAGGTGTGTCCACATTGTTCCAGAGGCAGAACCAGCTGAAAGGTGTGTCCACATTGTTCCAGAGGCAGAACCAGCTGAAAGGTGTGTCCACATTGTTCCAGAGGCAGAACAGCTGAAAGGTGTGTCCACATTGTTCCAGAGGCAGAACGGCTGAAAGGTGTGTCCACATTGTTCCAGAGGAATAACAGCTGAAAGGTGTGTCCACATTGTTCCAGAGGAAGAACAGCTGAAAGGTGTGTCCACATTGTTCCAGAGGCAGAACCAGCTGAAAGGTTTGTCCACATTGTTCCAGAGGCAGAACAGCTGAAAGGTGTGTCCACATTGTTCCAGAGGCAGAACAGCTGAAAGGTGTGTCCACATTGTTCCAGAGGCAGAACAGCTGAAAGGTGTGTCCACATTGTTCCAGAGGAAGAACAGCTGAAAGGTGTGTCCACATTGTTCCAGCGGCAGAACAGCTGAAAGGTGTGTCCACATTGTTCCAGAGGAAGAACAGCTGAAAGGTGTGTCCACATTGTTCCAGAGGCAGAACCAGATGAAAGGTGTGTCCACATTGTTCCAGAGGCAGAACAGCTGAAAGGTGTGTCCACATTGTTCCTGAGGCAGAACGGCTGAAAGGTGTGTCCACGTTGTTCTAGAGACAGAACCAGATGAAAGGTGTGTCCACATTGTTCCAGAGGCAGAACCAGATGAAAGGTGTGTCCACATTGTTCCAGAGGCAGAACAGCTGAAAGGTGTGTCCACATTGTTCCAGAGGCAGAACGTCTGAAAGGTGTGTCCACATTGTTCCAGAGGCAGAACGGCTGAAAGGTGTGTCCACATTGTTCCAGAGGCAGAACGGCTGAAAGGTGTGTCCACGTTGTTCCAGAGACAGAACCAGATGAAAGGTGTGTCCACATTGTTCCAGAGGAATAACAGCTGAAAGGTGTGTCCACATTGTTCCAGAGGAATAACAGCTGAAAGGTGTGTCCACATTGTTCCAGAGGAAGAACAGCTGAAAGGTGTGTCCACATTGTTCCAGAGGCAGAACCAGCTGAAAGGTGTGTCCACATTGTTCCAGAGGCAGAACGGCTGAAAGGTGTGTCCACATTGTTCCAGAGGAATAACAGCTGAAAGGTGTGTCCACATTGTTCCAGAGGCAGAACAGCTGAAAGGTGTGTCCACATTGTTCCAGAGGAAGAACAGCTGAAAGGTGTGTCCACATTGTTCCAGAGGCAGAACAGCTGAAAGGTGTGTCCACATTGTTCCAGAGGCAGAACCAGATGAAAGGTGTGTCCACATTGTTCCAGAGGAAGAACAGCTGAAAGGTGTGTCCACATTGTTCCAGAGGCAGAAAGTCTGAAAGGTGTGTCCACATTGTTCCAGAGGCAGAACGGCTGAAAGGTGTGTCCACATTGTTCCAGAGGTAGAACGGCTGAAAGGTGTGTCCACATTGTTCCAGAGGCAGAACCAGATGAAAGGTGTGTCCACATTGTTCCAGAGGCAGAACAGCTGAAAGGTGTGTCCACATTGTTCCAGAGGCAGAACAGCTGAAAGGTGTGTCCACATTGTTCCTGAGGCAGAACGGCTGAAAGGTGTGTCCACGTTGTTCTAGAGACAGAACCAGATGAAAGGTGTGTCCACATTGTTCCAGAGGCAGAACCAGATGAAAGGTGTGTCCACATTGTTCCAGAGGCAGAAAGTCTGAAAGGTGTGTCCACATTGTTCCAGAGGCAGAACGGCTGAAAGGTGTGTCCACATTGTTCCAGAGGCAGAACGGCTGAAAGGTGTGTCCACATTGTTCCAGAGGCAGAACGGCTGAAAGGTGTGTCCACGTTGTTCTAGAGACAGAACCAGCTGAAAGGTGTATCCACATTGTTCCAGAGGCAGAACCAGCTGAAAGGTGTGTCCACATTGTTCCAGAGGCAGAACGGCTGAAAGGTGTGTCCACATTGTTCCAGAGGCAGAACGGCTGAAAGGTGTGTCCACATTGTTCCAGAGGCAGAACGGCTGAAAGGTGTGTCCACGTTGTTCTAGAGACAGAACCAGCTGAAAGGTGTATCCACATTGTTCCAGAGGCAGAACCAGCTGAAAGGTGTGTCCACATTGTTCCAGAGGCAGAATGGCTGAAAGGTGTGTCCACATTGTTCCAGAGGCAGAACGGCTGAAAGGTGTGTCCACATTGTTCCAGAGGCAGAACGGCTGAAAGGTGTGTCCACGTTGTTCTAGAGACAGAACCAGCTGAAAGGTGTGTCCACATTGTTCCAGAGGCAGAACAGCTGAAAGGTGTGTCCACATTGTTCCAGAGGCAGAACCAGCTGAAAGGTGTGTCCACATTGTTCCAGAGGAAGAACAGCTGAAAGGTGTGTCCACATTGTTCCTGAGGCAGAACCAGATGTAAGGTGTGTCCACATTGTTCCAGAGGCAGAACGGCTGAAAGGTGTGTCCACATTGTTCCTGAGGCAGAACGGCTGAAAGGTGTGTCCACGTTGTTCTAGAGACAGAACCAGATGAAAGGTGTGTCCACATTGTTCCAGAGGCAGAACCAGATGAAAGGTGTGTCCACATTGTTCCAGAGGCAGAACAGCTGAAAGGTGTGTCCACATTGTTCCAGAGGCAGAACGGCTGAAAGGTGTGTCCACATTGTTCCAGAGGCAGAACGGCTGAAAGGTGTGTCCACATTGTTCCAGAGGCAGAACGGCTGAAAGGTGTGTCCACGTTGTTCTAGAGACAGAACCAGATGAAAGGTGTGTCCACATTGTTCCAGAGGAATAACAGCTGAAAGGTGTGTCCACATTGTTCCAGAGGAATAACAGCTGAAAGGTGTGTCCACATTGTTCCAGAGGCAGAACCAGCTGAAAGGTGTGTCCACATTGTTCCAGAGGAATAACAGCTGAAAGGTGTGTCCACATTGTTCCAGAGGCAGAACCAGCTGAAAGGTGTGTCCACATTGTTCCAGAGGCAGAACCAGCTGAAAGGTGTGTCCACATTGTTCCAGAGGCAGAACAGCTGAAAGGTGTGTCCACATTGTTCCAGAGGCAGAACGGCTGAAAGGTGTGTCCACATTGTTCCAGAGGAATAACAGCTGAAAGGTGTGTCCACATTGTTCCAGAGGAAGAACAGCTGAAAGGTGTGTCCACATTGTTCCAGAGGCAGAACCAGCTGAAAGGTTTGTCCACATTGTTCCAGAGGCAGAACAGCTGAAAGGTGTGTCCACATTGTTCCAGAGGCAGAACAGCTGAAAGGTGTGTCCACATTGTTCCAGAGGCAGAACAGCTGAAAGGTGTGTCCACATTGTTCCAGAGGAAGAACAGCTGAAAGGTGTGTCCACATTGTTCCGGCGGCAGAACAGCTGAAAGGTGTGTCCACATTGTTCCAGAGGAAGAACAGCTGAAAGGTGTGTCCACATTGTTCCAGAGGCAGAACCAGATGAAAGGTGTGTCCACATTGTTCCAGAGGCAGAACAGCTGAAAGGTGTGTCCACATTGTTCCTGAGGCAGAACGGCTGAAAGGTGTGTCCACGTTGTTCTAGAGACAGAACCAGATGAAAGGTGTGTCCACATTGTTCCAGAGGCAGAACCAGATGAAAGGTGTGTCCACATTGTTCCAGAGGCAGAACAGCTGAAAGGTGTGTCCACATTGTTCCAGAGGCAGAACGTCTGAAAGGTGTGTCCACATTGTTCCAGAGGCAGAACGGCTGAAAGGTGTGTCCACATTGTTCCAGAGGCAGAACGGCTGAAAGGTGTGTCCACGTTGTTCTAGAGACAGAACCAGATGAAAGGTGTGTCCACATTGTTCCAGAGGAATAACAGCTGAAAGGTGTGTCCACATTGTTCCAGAGGAATAACAGCTGAAAGGTGTGTCCACATTGTTCCAGAGGAAGAACAGCTGAAAGGTGTGTCCACATTGTTCCAGAGGCAGAACCAGCTGAAAGGTGTGTCCACATTGTTCCAGAGGCAGAACGGCTGAAAGGTGTGTCCACATTGTTCCAGAGGAATAACAGCTGAAAGGTGTGTCCACATTGTTCCAGAGGCAGAACAGCTGAAAGGTGTGTCCACATTGTTCCAGAGGAAGAACAGCTGAAAGGTGTGTCCACATTGTTCCAGAGGCAGAACAGCTGAAAGGTGTGTCCACATTGTTCCAGAGGCAGAACCAGATGAAAGGTGTGTCCACATTGTTCCAGAGGAAGAACAGCTGAAAGGTGTGTCCACATTGTTCCAGAGGCAGAAAGTCTGAAAGGTGTGTCCACATTGTTCCAGAGGCAGAACGGCTGAAAGGTGTGTCCACATTGTTCCAGAGGTAGAACGGCTGAAAGGTGTGTCCACATTGTTTCAGAGGCAGAACAGCTGAAAGGTGTGTCCACATTGTTCCAGAGGCAGAACGGCTGAAAGGTGTGTCCACATTGTTCCAGAGGCAGAACGGCTGAAAGGTGTGTCCACGTTGTTCTAGAGACAGAACCAGCTGAAAGGTGTGTCCACATTGTTCCAGAGGCAGAACCAGCTGAAAGGTGTGTCCACATTGTTCCAGAGGCAGAATGGCTGAAAGGTGTGTCCACATTGTTCCAGAGGCAGAACGGCTGAAAGGTGTGTCCACATTGTTCCAGAGGCAGAACGGCTGAAAGGTGTGTCCACGTTGTTCTAGAGACAGAACCAGCTGAAAGGTGTGTCCACATTGTTCCAGAGGCAGAACAGCTGAAAGGTGTGTCCACATTGTTCCAGAGGCAGAACCAGCTGAAAGGTGTGTCCACATTGTTCCAGAGGAAGAACAGCTGAAAGGTGTGTCCACATTGTTCCTGAGGCAGAACCAGATGTAAGGTGTGTCCACATTGTTCCAGAGGCAGAACGGCTGAAAGGTGTGTCCACATTGTTCTAGAGACAGAACCAGATGAAAGGTGTGTCCACATTGTTCCAGAGGCAGAACCAGATGAAAGGTGTGTCCACATTGTTCCAGAGGCAGAACAGCTGAAAGGTGTGTCCACATTGTTCCAGAGGCAGAACGTCTGAAAGGTGTGTCCACATTGTTCCAGAGGCAGAACGGCTGAAAGGTGTGTCCACATTGTTCCAGAGGCAGAACGGCTGAAAGGTGTGTCCACGTTGTTCTAGAGACAGAACCAGATGAAAGGTGTGTCCACATTGTTCCAGAGGAATAACAGCTGAAAGGTGTGTCCACATTGTTCCAGAGGAATAACAGCTGAAAGGTGTGTCCACATTGTTCCAGAGGAAGAACAGCTGAAAGGTGTGTCCACATTGTTCCAGAGGCAGAACCAGCTGAAAGGTGTGTCCACATTGTTCCAGAGGCAGAACGGCTGAAAGGTGTGTCCACATTGTTCCAGAGGAATAACAGCTGAAAGGTGTGTCCACATTGTTCCAGAGGCAGAACAGCTGAAAGGTGTGTCCACATTGTTCCAGAGGCAGAACAGCTGAAAGGTGTGTCCACATTGTTCCAGAGGAAGAAAAGCTGAAAGGTGTGTCCACATTGTTCCAGAGGCAGAACAGCTGAAAGGTGTGTCCACATTGTTCCAGAGGCAGAACCAGATGAAAGGTGTGTCCACATTGTTCCAGAGGAAGAACAGCTGAAAGGTGTGTCCACATTGTTCCAGAGGCAGAAAGTCTGAAAGGTGTGTCCACATTGTTCCAGAGGCAGAACGGCTGAAAGGTGTGTCCACATTGTTCCAGAGGCAGAATGGCTGAAAGGTGTGTCCACATTGTTCCAGAGGCAGAACGGCTGAAAGGTGTGTCCACATTGTTCCAGAGGCAGAACGGCTGAAAGGTGTGTCCACGTTGTTCTAGAGACAGAACCAGCTGAAAGGTGTGTCCACATTGTTCCAGAGGCAGAACAGCTGAAAGGTGTGTCCACATTGTTCCAGAGGCAGAACCAGCTGAAAGGTGTGTCCACATTGTTCCAGAGGAAGAACAGCTGAAAGGTGTGTCCACATTGTTCCAGAGGCAGAACCAGCTGAAAGGTGTGTCCACATTGTTCCAGAGGCAGAACGGCTGAAAGGTGTGTCCACATTGTTCCTGAGGCAGAACGGCTGAAAGGTGTGTCCACGTTGTTCTAGAGACAGAACCAGATGAAAGGTGTGTCCACATTGTTCCAGAGGCAGAACCAGATGAAAGGTGTGTCCACATTGTTCCAGAGGCAGAACAGCTGAAAGGTGTGTCCACATTGTTCCAGAGGCAGAACGGCTGAAAGGTGTGTCCACATTGTTCCAGAGGCAGAACGGCTGAAAGGTGTGTCCACATTGTTCCAGAGGCAGAATGGCTGAAAGGTGTGTCCACGTTGTTCTAGAGACAGAACCAGATGAAAGGTGTGTCCACATTGTTCCAGAGGAATAACAGCTGAAAGGTGTGTCCACATTGTTCCAGAGGAATAACAGCTGAAAGGTGTGTCCACATTGTTCCAGAGGCAGAACCAGCTGAAAGGTGTGTCCACATTGTTCCAGAGGAATAACAGCTGAAAGGTGTGTCCACATTGTTCCAGAGGCAGAACCAGCTGAAAGGTGTGTCCACATTGTTCCAGAGGCAGAACAGCTGAAAGGTGTGTCCACATTGTTCCAGAGGCAGAACGGCTGAAAGGTGTGTCCACATTGTTCCAGAGGAATAATAGCTGAAAGGTGTGTCCACATTGTTCCAGAGGAAGAACAGCTGAAAGGTGTGTCCACATTGTTCCAGAGGCAGAACCAGCTGAAAGGTTTGTCCACATTGTTCCAGAGGCAGAACCAGCTGAAAGGTGTGTCCACATTGTTCCAGAGGCAGAACAGCTGAAAGGTGTGTCCACATTGTTCCAGAGGCAGAATGTCTGAAAGGTGTGTCCACATTGTTCCAGAGGCAGAACAGCTGAAAGGTGTGTCCACATTGTTCCAGAGGAAGAACAGCTGAAAGGTGTGTCCACATTGTTCCAGAGGCAGAACAGCTGAAAGGTGTGTCCACATTGTTCCAGAGGCAGAACCAGATGAAAGGTGTGTCCACATTGTTCCAGAGGAAGAACAGCTGAAAGGTGTGTCCACATTGTTCCAGAGGCAGAAAGTCTGAAAGGTGTGTCCACATTGTTTCAGAGGCAGAACAGCTGAAAGGTGTGTCCACATTGTTCCAGAGGCAGAACCAGCTGAAAGGTGTGTCCACATTGTTCCAGAGGCAGAACGGCTGAAAGGTGTGTCCACATTGTTCCAGAGGCAGAACGGCTGAAAGGTGTGTCCACGTTGTTCTAGAGACAGAACCAGCTGAAAGGTGTGTCCACATTGTTCCAGAGGCAGAACCAGCTGAAAGGTGTGTCCACATTTTTCCAGAGGCAGAATGGCTGAAAGGTGTGTCCACATTGTTCCAGAGGCAGAACGGCTGAAAGGTGTGTCCACATTGTTCCAGAGGCAGAACGGCTGAAAGGTGTGTCCACGTTGTTCTAGAGACAGAACCAGCTGAAAGGTGTGTCCACATTGTTCCAGAGGCAGAACAGCTGAAAGGTGTGTCCACATTGTTCCAGAGGCAGAACCAGCTGAAAGGTGTGTCCACATTGTTCCAGAGGCAGAACCAGCTGAAAGGTGTGTCCACATTGTTCCAGTTTGTCACTTTAAGAAGTGTCACATCTGCAGCTCCAGATGTTTGAATCAGATCAAAGAGAAAAAATATGGTTCATTTCAGTCAAAGGTTAAAGACATCGCTTTAGGCCGTATTACTTATATTACTTAGGCCGTATTACTTATATTACTTAGGCCGTATTACTTATATTACTTAGGCCGTATTACTTTTATTACTTAGGCCGTATTACTTTTATTTGTGAACAGCTCTTTTCATTATGACAGACTTTCATGGATTTCAGTTCTTTTTCCAGTTTTAAAGTTGAACGATGGGTCAGGGTTAGGGTCAGGGTTAGGGTCTGGTTCAGGGTCAGGGTTAGGGTTAGGGTCAGGGATAGGGTCAGGGTCAGGGATAGGGTCAGGGTCAGGGTCAGGGATAGGGTCAGGGACAGGGTCAGGGTTAGGGTCTGGGTCAGGGTTAGGGTCAGGGTCAGGGATAGGGTCAGGGATAGGGTCAGGGTTAGGGTCAGGGTTAGGGTCTGGGTCAGGGTCAGGGTTAGGGTTAGGGTCAGGGTCAGGGTCAGGGTTAGGGTTAGGGATAGGGTCAGGGATAGGGTCAGGGTCAGGGTCAGGGTCAGGGTTAGGGTCAGGGATAGGGTCAGGGTCAGGGTCTGGGTCAGGGTCAGGGTCAGGGTCAGATGTATCACTCCAGGTTCAAACAGAAGAAACAAAGATGATGTTTTATGGGGATTGGTCTCCATAAAGTGCCTCATTAGCTTCACTACTGTAGTTTATGTCTTCAAAGTATGTTTGATGCTAAACCGTTAAAAAAAAAGGAGAGAATGTTGTTGTTGTTGTTGTTGTTGTTGTTGTGTTTAATGGCGGTTGCCAGCAAACATAACAGGTGCTTTTAGCGCCCCCTGCTGTGAAGGGCCAGTAAAGGCTCTCATTGAGTGACTCACGCATCTCGTTGTTCAAATGACTTTTTGGCGTTGCTTTTGGTTTTCCTCGTCTTGTTTTTTTTTTAAATTTGTCATCAAATTGTTGTGACATCATCGTCATGGCAACTGTCATTACACTCAACTAGACTCTGCAACGCAAGAAGCAATTCTCCTTCTTCTTTGGTGTTTTATGGTGGTGCTTTCCAAGTCTTCCTTTAGCGCCCCCTGCTGTAGTCGTGCGCCTTCACCGCGTTCACACCGCAGGAGTTGGACCCGTTGTACATTTGAAGGCCGACGCCCCGGACGTGGAGTAGTCGTGTTTCCCTGTGTAGCTGTAGCAAGTGGAGGCGATGGGCCCCGGGGCCAGTTTGGGTCCAGATACTTTCCTTCCACGCCCAGTATGGCAGATCCTGTAGAGTTGCTGTAACGATGATGTCACGCCTTTAACGATGATGTCACCAACATTCCGCCGCCAAGAGAAGGAAAAATCCCAATTTTGACGACGGATCCCGAAAAAATGACAAGACTGAAGGAAGGCAAGGCAAGTTTATTTGTGTCGCACATTTCATACACAAGGCAATTCAAAGTGCTTCACAGCAGGAAAAATGCATTCAAATCACAAAGAAATTACAGAAATACAATAAAATTAACTAAATTAAAAATTATCAATCCAACTGATTTTCTAAACTAATAAAATCACAAACAAAAGAGAAGAGTGAAAAGAAAAAATCCTTTCAGTCATATGCGCAGCTAAACAAAACTGTTTTTATCTTAGATTTGAACATTGTCAGAGTTGAAGCCTGTCTCACATCTTCAGGAAGACTGTTCCAGATTTTAGCTGCATAAAACTGAAACACAGATTCCCCATGTTTTGTCCTGACTCTGGGCACCAGCAAGAGGCCGGTCCCTGAGGTCCTCAGAGTCCGAGATGGTTCATATGGCACTAACATATCCAAGATGTACTTTGGTGCTAGGCCATGGAGAGACTTGTACACAAGCAGAGCTGCTTTAAAGTCTATTCTCTGAGCCACAGGAGCCAGTGCAGAGACCTGAGAACAGGACTAATGTGATGGTACTTCCTGGTTCTGGTCAGGACCCGAGCAGCAGCGTTCTGGATGTACTGCAGCTGTTTTACAACTCGTTTGGAGAGACCAGTGAGCAGGCCGGTACAGTAGTCTAATCTACTGGAGACAAACGCATGGATAAGTCTCTCTAAATCTGGTTTTGACACTATATTTTTGATTTTGGCAATGTTTTTTAGATGGTAAAAAGCTGCTGATGTTATTCATTTGACGTGGCTGTTAAAGTTCAAGTCTGAGTCCATTATTACCCCCAGATTTCTAATTTGGTTTGTAGGTTTTAGAGCGAGACTCTGGAGGTGACCGCTAACACTTTCTCTTTGTTTCTGTGGGCCAAAAACGATTATTTCAGTCTTGTCTGAGTTCAGCTGGAGAAAGTTGTTTTGCATCCACAAACTGATCTGTTGGATGCAGTGACAGAGTGAATCTACTGGTCCATAGTCACCTGCCGATAGTGAAACATAGATCTGAGTGTCGTCTGCATCATTGTGATAGGACACATTTTCACTGCGTATCAACTGACCCAACGGCAGCATGTAGAGGTTGAACAGAAGGGGACCCAGGACTGACCCTTGGGGCACTCCACAGGTCAGGGTCATGTGGTCTGAGACACAGCTACCAATTTCAACAAAGTACTTCCTGTCTTCCAGATAGGACCTTAACCAGTTTAGGGCAGTGCCAGTGATGCCCACCCAGTCCTCTAGTCTCTGCAAGAGGATCCCATGATCGACAGTGTCAAAAGCAGCACTCAGATCTAACAGAATTAAGACTGAGGCTTTGCCCGTGTTAGTGTTCAGGCGGATGTCATTTGTCACCTTGACAAGAGCAGTCTCAGTGCTGTGATGAGGTCTAAAACCTGACTGAAAAACATCAAATGAGTTGTTTATTAAGAGGAAATCTGTGAGCTGTTGGTAAACAACCTTTTCAAGGACTTTGCCCCAAAATGGCAGATTAGAGATGGGCCGGTAATGACTCAGTACTGCGGCATCAAGACTGCTCTTCTTTAGGAGGGGCTTTATGACCGCAGTTTTCAAAGACATTGGGAATGTTCCAGATTGAAGCGACATGTTAACTATGTGAGTGAGTGGTGCTAACAAACTGTTCAGCACAGACTTTAGAAATCTGGTGGGTAACACATCAAGGCAGCATGTAGATGAACTCAGACTGGTTTTGTCAGTTACTGGTGCAAAGTGAGTTAGCTCTAAGTGTCTTGGTGGTTTTAGCAAGATTACAACAGGAACAAAAAGAAGAGAGCACATTACGCCGGTGCTGAAGTCTCTTCACTGGCTCCCCGTCGAGTCTAGAATCAAATTCAAAATTCTACTCTTGACCTACAAAGCCATAAATGACATGGCCCCATCCTACCTCAAAGATGCTATAGAACCATATCATCCAAACAGAGCTCTTCGCTCTCAGAATGCCGGCCTTCTGGTGGTCCCAAGAGTCTCTAAAAGTACTGTAGGAGGTAGAGCCTTCTGGTGGTCCCAAGAGTCTCTAAAAGTACTGTAGGAGGTAGAGCCTTCTGGTGGTGCCAAGAGTCTCTAAAAGTACTGTAGGAGGTAGAGCCTTCTGGTGGTCCCAAGAGTCTCTAAAAGTACTGTAGGAGGTAGAGCGTTTAGCTACCAAGCTCCTGTGTTATGGAATCAGCTCCCGACCCATGTTAAATATGCTGACACAGTCTCTTCATTTAAGTCCAGGCTTAAAACGTTCCTCTTCGAAATCGCTTATGGTCAGACTAGTTAGGAACAGAAACATAAACCCACAGCTTTAGCTACGCTGCCCTAGGAGTAACTGTGCTGGGGGAAGTATGACAGCTTGAGCACTATCCTCTTCTTCTTCTGACTACTTATTCTATCAAACAAACCGTTGCCCCCGACGGTCCCTCATCTGCCTGAAGAGTGGGTCCAGCTCGCCTCCGACGGTCCCTCATCTGCCTGAAGAGTGGGTCCAGCTCGACTCAGACGGTCCCTCATCTGCCTGAAGAGTGGGTCCAGCTCGCCTCAGACGGTCCCTCTTCTGCCTGAAGAGTGGGTCCAGTTCGCCTCAGTCGGTCCCTCATCTGAAGAGTGGGTCCAGCTCGACTCAGACGGTCTCTCTTCTGCCTGAAGAGTGGGTCCAGCTCGCCTCAGTCGGTCCCTCATCTGCCTGAAGAGTGGGTCCAGCTCCAGTCTCCTTGTGTCCGTCTGTCCGTCTGTGAGAGTCGGATCTCTCCTTCACTGGAACTCCTCCAGGTTTCTACGCTTTTTTCCCAAAGAGGTTTTTTTTGTAGTTTTTCCTGGCCGAGAAGGAGAGTCTAAGGACAGAGGACCCTGGGACATCGTCCCTCGCCACCACAGACATTGTCTGTCTCCATCGCCACCAGACATTGTTGATTCATTTCTCCCTGTGGCCCTCAGAGGCAACTGTTGTTGTGATTTTGGGCCTTACAAAAATAAATTGATTTGATTTGATTTGATTTGATTTAGGGTAATTTTTTGCATTGTGGGATTTATAGCATTTTTAATGCCCTGAACTTTGTCATTAAAGAATAATGCAAACTCATTACACTTGGATGTGGAAATGAGTTCTAACGGCAGCTGAGCTGGAGGGTTTGTTAATCTGTTTACTGTGGCAAACAGGACACGCGAGTTGTTACTGCAGCTTCCAATTATTTCAGAAAAATATCTTTCCCTAGTTCTACATAAGATTAGGTTGTACATGTTCAGCTTTTCTTTGTAAATCTCTTTTTGAACCTGGAGCTTTGACTTGCGCCATTTCCGTTCGGCCCTGCGGCACTCCCTTTTCTGTGCCCTGACCCAATCATCATTTCTCCACGGCGCCTTCTGCTTATTTTTAACCATTTTAGCCTTTATAGGGGCGATGGTGTCCAGAACATTCAAAACACTAGATGTAACAGAGTTCAACAAATCATTTACATTAGAACATGAGACATTTTCAAAGTTTATCATTTCCATAAACAGTGCACCTGTGCCATCACTTATGTGTCTCCTCTGAACAACTGCAGGACCAACCGGAGGTTGGGGAGAAACAGACAGGTCAAAGAAGACACAGAAATGATCAGACAGAGCAACATCGATCACATTAACATTTGAAATATTTACCCCCTTTGTAATTATGAGATCTAGAGTGTGTCCTTTGCTGTGGGTGGGGCCTCTCACATGCTGAGTAAGACTGAAGGTTTCAAGGACAGCATCAAGCTGTTTAGCGTTTCTGTCACAAATATTATCAACATGCACGTTGAAATCACCTGTAATGACCAAACCATCAAAGTCTGTGCATATGACTGAAAGCATCTCAGTAAAATCATCAATACAACGTTGGCAGTGCTGGGGAGGCTTGTATAAAACAATGAAGAGAATGGATGGAGACCGTTTTAGCTCCATTTTAAAGGATACATACTCAAATGATGAAAACACCCCAAAAGACAACCTGCGGGTAATTATTTCATCTCTAAAGACAGCACAGACTCCACCCCCTTTTTTGTTTTCTCGTGTTTCAGATTCAAACTTAAAGTTGGGTGGAGCAGATTCTATCAGAACTACATTTCCTGTGTTTTTGTCAAGCCATGTTTCAGTTAAAAACATAAAATCAAGATTATAAGAAGAAATAAAATTATTAATTAAGAGAGATTTGTTACATAAGGATCTGACATTTAGCACAGCAAGTTTCAGACTAGTTTCAGTGGGACTGGGCTTTATCTTTTCACAGGGAATATGAATCACATTTCTCAGATTGGGCCTGACTCGCATTTTGTTTTTCCATCTGTGTGATGATGTGACTACAGAAATAGCACTAGGGGGGGCTCTTTTTACATAGGGCCCCGGGTTGGTTTGATTTTTAATGTGACAATAAGTCCCGGCAACGCTGAGACCCAGTGCATCCTAGCTATGGGAGATACCAGGTGAGAGGCGAGGGGGGATGGGTGGTGGGGCTTTTGTAGCCAAGGAGAGTTTGGGACCAGGTGAGAGGCGAGGGGGGATGGGTGGTGGGGCTTTTGTTGGTGTAGTCGGCATAGCCCTTGCTATATTGGGCGTGAGTGGAGCCATCTTAATGCCTGATTTGATCAGACTTTCAAAATGGCTGGGAAGGCCCATGGGTGAGAGTGGAGATGAGAAGGAGAATGATGAATCTTTAGTGGGAGTAGATGTTGCAGGGGGAACCCAGGGCTGGTGTGAAGGCAGGGGCGATGACAGGGATGTTGTTGGGCTTGTCACAGATGGGTCCAAGGCCTTTGAAGATTGTTCCTTTGCTGGAGGCGGTGGAGGTGAATGTGGAGCAGCTGGAGCTGAATCCTTTGCTGGTGGTGGTGGAGCAGCTGCTGATGAATCCTTTGGTGGAGGCTGAGGTTGTGGTGCTTTTGATGTTGAAACATTGGCTCGGTCTCTGGCTGAGGGAGCAGGAATTCTTCTCTCATTCCTCTCTTCTCTAACTATCTGCTCAGGACCCTGTCCAGGCCCAGTCCAATGCCTCAGAGCGTGGAGCAGGTTCTCTGTCAGCACCCTCACTCCACCTCTGCATAGGTGGGGGCCATTTCTCTTAAACAGGTCCTCTCGTTTCCAGAATAGATAGAAGTTCTCAATATAGTGTAGTCCTCTCGGGGAGCACTCTTTGGACAGCCATGTGTTCAGCTGAAGAAGCCGGCTAAACTTGTTTATCCTCCTGTCGATGTTTGGAAGAGGTCCACTTTTGAAAGTTTTGATTTCCATTTTATCAAGCATGTCGAATAACTTCAAGAAGTCTTTTTTCAAAACTTCAGTCTGTTCCGGCCGCATGTCCACTGCACCCACGTGCACAATCAGCTGTTTAGCTCCTCCATGCTTAGCCATAATATTTGGAAGGAGTGACGTTATCTCAGAAACAGTGGCGCTTGGAAAAGAATGTGTGTTTATCTTTTCATGCGTCACGTGACTTATCGCGCCGTCCCCAACTAAAACAATCTGCGTGACCTTGGCTTCTGGCACAGATCCTCCTCGCTGTATTTTGGCCACGTCATCGTTCCTTTTTTCATTTAATTCCATCTCTGAAAGTGGTAAAAATCTGTTGGTGAGCTGTATTTTAGGTGACTTCACGTTATCTTTGTATCGTTTAGGCTTTGCTCCAAGTTTGTTCCAAGAAACAGCCTGGTCTTTCTGGTTTTTAGACAGTTTTGGAAACGACACAGAGTCACTGCGGTTTAGATTGAAAGTAGCAGTTTTTCTTGTAAAAAGTGTGCTCTTCTTACCGTCGGTTGACACAGGAATGGTATCGTGAAGAACTTTTTCAGATTCCAAAACAAATATCCGTGTTTTCAGCTCATTAATTTCTTGTTGATATTTCCGACAGCGTTCACAGTCTTTCTCCCTTCTTCTCCCGGACATGTCGCTGGCGTCAGATATGTCGTTAAAACTGGAAAAAAATTCTTAAAATCCTTGATTTACTTGAAAAAGTCTAAAGCAAAAATGTTTGGAAGACAAAAACTGATTAAAAAGCAAAATAAATAAGGAAAGCAGCGATAGCAAGCGGAGCGAGCAAAAAAGCGTGTGCACTCTTCGGAAGCAGAGTGTATAGGAAAGAATCAAACAAAGATTATCTGCAAAATTGTCAGATTTTTGACACTTTTATTTGCCTTTTTTCTTTGTATCTTTGCCTTTGGCAGGTTTGGCGGCAGGCTCGTCCCTGTCCTGTCCTGAAGCAGCTTTAAGGCGCTTCTTGCCCAGAGGGGTCTTTGCGTACCAGCTCTTCAGAGCCTCTTCTTTCTGCTGCAGCACTGGATCAACTGTGGATAAGGACTCGATGAACTCCAGAGCGCTCAGGGGACTTTTTTCTTGCTGCAGGATTCGTCTTTTTGTCAGAACTGTCTGAATGACCTTGACAATATGACCGGGAGTGTAACCCTCAGAGATCCTGGAGAGTGAACTCAGATTCAGGGACGGAGTCACTTTTCCTCCATGTTTTTGAAGGAGCTGCTTCCACAGAATGCACCGGGAGCCGTAGTCCGGGGTGGGAACCAGAAGGATTCTGCTGTAGATTCGACACAGTCCTTTTATGTTGGCGCTGATGGGATCATCGGTTGTTCCAATGATGAGCACTCGATCCTCTCCTTTTATTAACTTCAGACATTTAGGCAGGTCTTTTTTCAGTCGTCCAGGATCAAGCTCTATTTCTTCAAGAACATTTTTGTGAAACATCTTTTCTGCATCTCCAAACCAAATGACAGACGGCTGTAACAACCGCGCGACCTTGAAGACCATATGAAGCATCATCGTGAGTCCACTTTTCCCAGGGAACTTCCCAACGGTGTTGAGGGGCGACAGGTCAAACAGAGTGGCCCCCGTTTCCTGACAGATGGCGTGGACCAGCATCTTTTTGCCTACACCTGCCGGGCCGGCCAACAGGATGGACTTGATTAAAGGAGCTTTTTCATGGACAAACTGAGAACATAAAGGTAAAATGGCATAAAGAGATAAAACCTGCCGCACGTCTGACAGCGATGGCATGGGCTCGATGTCGCTCTCCCTCAGCGTCGTCCCGAGATAACTCGAGTCCCCGAGAAAATCTTTCATCTTGACATGATGTGGTTGTTTGAAAAGCCCCTGCTCCGCCAGCTCCTGACACAGAGACTCAAGCGTCCGATCCGCCGTCAGATCTTTTTCCTTTTTCTTTCCCTTTTTGGACTCTTTCTTTTTCTTGGCCTTCGCTTTTGCCTGACCAACTTTTTCTTTATCTACATTTATCTTCCACTCAGCAAGCTCGTGTCTCATCTGCTCGTCCACCTGCAGTCGAATCTCTGCTTCAATATCTTTCCTCTTCTCTTCCTTGATTAGTTCCACTTCATGCTTTTGATCATAGTTTTCTGATTCATCACGATTTTTCCAACAGTCGTCATACATTTGATTTCCAACAACCAAGTCGGCCAAAAAAGCTGATGGTAACATTTTTAGTCCCGTCTCCTCTTCAGCTTCCTCTATCTTGCCCTTGTCCTTCTTTCCTTGTTCGTCGTTTCCTTCCACCATTTCCTTTGCAGCAAGTTCTTCCATTAAGACCTGTGGATTCTTTTGAGCAAAAATGAGGGTTGATCCTCCGTCTTCATCGTCTGGATAATCTGGAAATCTTTGCGTTGCATCTCGACATTCAAAAAACCACTGTCTGATCTGGTCTTTCATGGTCTGGCTCATGTCGCGTGCTTCTACACTTCTGAGTTGATTGGTGATCGCTACAATGGATTTCTGAAAGTCGTCCTCGTGCTGCACTTGTACGAGTCGTGTGCGAGTCTCATTTTCTCCAGCTGTGATTTCTGAAGCAAGTGTTTCATCATATTTTGGATGAATGGCCATCCCCAGAAGAACCTCCTCCTGCTCTCGCTCAGTCTTTGTTCTCTTTCTTGTGACGTGGCCCTTCCAGAACTTCTGAACACAGATGGTGGCCGCCTCGACGTCCGCCGCCTGTGGGTCCTTGTTCCTGGACGTTTGGGTCATATTCCCGCCTTCTTGGTTCAACTTGGCCCTCAGTCGTCCTTGACGCGCTCTCTCCACAACTTGGATGAGCTTCACGGCCTCTTCCAGACTCATTTCCTTGTCCACATCAAGTGGTGGACATTTAGTGTTCTCTATTGCCCTAAGGATCTCAGAGACCATTTCTTTACGTTGTTTTACATCTTTGCTGCATTCACTTCTAAAATGTCGTGGAATAGGAACCTCCAGATCCCTCGGTGTTAGTTTTAAGCCGTGTAAAACATCGTCCATATAATGGTATTCACAAAACTCTTTTTCCACCATTTCATTTTTCAACTCTAGCACTCGTCCCATGACACCATCAAGATTCGCCCTGATGACCGCTCTCTTCTGCGGGTGCACCACCTGGTCATACACCACCTGCAGGTCTCTGAACACCTGAAGGTATCGCACATAAAGAACTGCGAGTCGCTGAAAAAACACCACTCTGTCCTTCTCTGGACGAAGAGGCTCTGGAGGCAGTTCTGCCGCCAGGAGCTGGCTCAGCTCGGCCTGGGCGTCGGCCCAGAGCTCAGAGTATGTCCTCTGGGACATGAAGACATACAGACATAAAACCACAACAGCTCAGAGTATGTCCTCTGGGACAAGAAGACATACAGACATAAAACCACAACAGCTCAGAGTATGTCCTCTGGGACATGAAGACATACAGACATAAAACCACAACAGCTCAGAGTATGTCCTCTGGGACATGAAGACATACAGATGTAACTTATATAAAGTGTTCTGCTTTAAATTCACATGGGACTGAACATTCTTCTTTTAATAACGGTTGGTGCATTTGTTGTTGTTGTTGTTGTTGTTGTTGTTTTATGGCGGCTGCATCACCTCCAGACTTTATTCTTTAGACTTTATTTGTTGTTGTTGTTATTGTTGTTTTATGGCGGTTGGCATCCAAGTGTTACATTACCGCCAGACTTTATTCCTTAGACTTTATTCCAGCTCTACACTTCATTTGCCGCCGCCTCCTGTAGTTATACGTCTTCTTCTTTGGTTTTTATCATCATTCATGATGATGACATCATCATCATGAGTGATGTCATCAAGCAACAACAACACAACAGATCATCGAATCTGGTTGTCACGACAACACAAGATCCTCTAATGCCAGAGTTGAAATAGTTTAGAATTCTATGGTGAACTTTGCTGTTTAATATGCATATGACAGTTTAGACACATGTCCCAGCGTCCCGTGTCCTTAGACACATGTCCCAGCGTCCCGTGTCCTTAGACACATGTCCCAGCGTCCCGTGTCCTTAGACACATGTCCCAGCGTCCCGTGTCCTTAGACACATGTCCCAGCGTCCCGTGTCCTTAGACACATGTCCCAGGGTCCCGTGTCCTTAGACACATGTCCCAGCGTCCCGTGTCCTTAGACACATGTCCCAGCGTCCCGTGTCCTTAGACACATGTCCCAGCGTCCCGTGTCCTTAGACACATGTCCCAGCGTCCCGTGTCCTTAGACACATGTCCCAGGGTCCCGTGTCCTTAGACACATGTCCCAGCGTCCCGTGTCCTTAGACACATGTCCCAGGGTCCCGTGTCCTTAGACACATGTCCCAGCGTCCCGTGTCCTTAGCTCCTCCTTCTGCAGGAAAAACTACAAAACCTCTCAGTGAAGGACAGATGTGAGACAGTGGCAACAGGGACTTTTGAAAAGGTCCTTGTTCTTCCCTAACAGACGGTGTGGGTTAGTGTTTTTAACCCTGCGCAGGTTAAAAACACTTTTTCTTATAATACAATTCATGTTGTAAACATAAAACAACAAAAACAGACCGTGGGTCATCCAGACCTGAAGAGAGCAGAAAATATTTAAGCTTAATATTTGGTTATAATAAACTTTTCACACTGACTTTGAACGAGTTACGCACTTATATATTTCTTCTCGTCAAGACTATTGTAAGTGGCTGTAGTGTGGGCGTGACCAGTCCTCTACTGTCCTTATGCCTCATGTCTAATGTCTCATGTCTCATGTCTCATGCCTCATGTCTCATGTCTCATGCCTCATGCCTCATGTCTCATGTCTCATGCCTCATGTCTCATGTCTCATGTCTCATGCCTCATGTCTCATGTCTCATGCCTCATGTCTCATGTCTCATGCCTCATGTCTCATGCCTCATGCCTCATGTCTCATGTCTCATGTCTCATGCCTCATGCATCATGTCTTATGCCTCATGCCTCATGTCTCATGCCTGTCTCATGTCTCATAACTCATGCCTCATGTCTCATGTCTCATGTCTCATGTCTCATGCCTCATGTCTCATGTCTCATGCCTCATGTCTCATGTCTGATGCCTGAGTCATGCCTCATGTCTCATGCCTCATGCCTCATGTCTCATGCTTCATGTCTCATGCCTCATGCCTCATGCCTCATGTCTCATGCCTCATGTCTGTCTCATGTCTGATGCCTCATGTCTCATGCCTGTCTCATGTCTCATGCCTGTCTCATGTCTCATACCTCATGTCTCATGTCTCATGCCTCATGCCTCATGCCTCATGTCTCATGCCTTATGTCTCATGCCTCATGTCTCATGTCTCATGTCTCATGCCTCATGTCTCATGCCTCATGTCTCATGTCTCATGCCTCATGCCTCATGCCTCATGCCTCATGCCTCATGTCTCATACCTCATACCTCATGTCTCATGCCTCATGTCTCATGCCTCATGTCTCATGTCTCATGCCTCATGCCTCATGTCTCATGCCTCATGTCTCATGTCTCATGCCTCATGTCTCATGCCTCATGTCTGATGTCTCATGTCTCATGTCTCATGTCTCATGCCTCATGCCTCATGTCTCATGTCTCATGCCTCATGTCTCATGCCTCATGTCTCATGCCTGTCTCATGCCTCATGTCTCATGCCTCATGTCTCATGTCTGATGCCTCATGTCTCATGCCTGTCTCATGTCTCATGTCTCATGTCTCATGCCTCATGTCTCATGCCTCATGTCTCATGCCTCATGCCTCATGTCTCATGTCTGATGCCTCATGCCTCATGCCTCATGTCTCATGTCTGATGCCTGAGTCATGCCTCATGTCTCATGCCTCATGTCTCATGTCTCATGTTTCATGTCTCATGTCTCATGCCTTATGTCTGTTTCATGTCTCATGTCTCATGCCTCATGTCTGTCTCATGTCTCATGCCTTATGTCTGTTTCATGTCTCATGTCTCATGCCTCATGTCTGTCTCATGTCTCATGCCTTATGTCTGTTTCATGTCTCATGTCTCATGCCTCATGTCTGTCTCATGTCTCATGCATCATGCCTCTTGCCACCACAGACATTGTCTGTCTCCATCGCCACCACAGACATTGTTGATTCATTTCTCCCTGTGGCCCTAAGAGGCAACTGTTGTTGTGATTTTGGGCCTTACAAAAATAAATTGATTTGATTTGATGTCTCATGTCTCAAGCCTCATGTCTGTCTCATGTCTCATGCCTCATGCCTCATGTCTCATGCCTGTCTCATGTCTCATGCCTCATGTCTCATGCCTCATGTCTCATGTCTGATACCTCATGTCTCATGCCTGTCTCATGTCTCATGCCTCATGTCTCATTCCTCATGTCTCGTGCCTCATGTCTCATGTTTCATGTCTCATGCTTCATGTCTCATGTCTCATGCCTCATGTCTGTCTCATGTCTCAAGCCTTATGTCTGTCTCATGTCTCATGTCTCATATCTCATGTCTCATGTCTGATGCCTCATGTCTCATGCCTGTCTCATGTCTCATGCCTCACGCCTCATGTCTCATTTCTCATGTCTCATACCTCATGCCTCATGTCTCATGCCTCATGTCTCATGCCGCATGCCTCATGTCTCATGTCTCATGTCTCATACCTCATGCCTCATGTCTCATGCCTCATGTCTCATGCCGCATGCCTCATGCCTCATGTATCATGCCTCATGTCTCATACCTCATGCCTCATGTCTCATGCCTCATGTCTCATGCCGCATGCCTCATGTCTCATGTCTCATGTCTCATGCCTCATGTCTGTCTTATGTCTCAAGCCTTATGTCTGTCTCATGTCTCATGCCTCATGTCTCATGTCTGTCTCATGTCTCATGTCTCATGTCTCATGTCTCATATCTCATGCCTCATGCCTCATGTCTCATGTATCATGCCTCATGCCTCATGCCTCATGTCTCATGCTTCATGTCTCATGCCTCATGTCTCATGCTTCATGTCTGTCTCATGTCTCATGTCTCATGCCTCATGTCTAATGTCTCATGCCTCATGCCTCATGCCTCATGTCTGTCTCATGTCTCATGCCTCATGCCTCATGCCTCATGTTTCATGCCTCATGCCTCATGCCTCATGCCTCGCCTCATGCCTCATGCCTCATGCCTCATGCCTCATGTCTCATGCCTCATGCCTCATGTCTCATGTCTTATGTCTTATGTCTCATGCCTCATGCTTCATGTCTCATGTCTCTGGCCTCATGCCTCATGCTTCATGCCTCATGCTTCATGCCTCATGCCTCATGCCTCATGCCTCATGCCTCATGCCTCATGTCTCATGTATCATGACTCATGCCTCATGCCTCATGTCTCATGCCTCATGCCTCATGTCTCATGCTTGATGCCTCATGCCTCGCCTCATGCCTCATGTCTCATGCCTAATGTCTCATGCTTCATGTCTCATGCCTCATGCCTGTCTCATGCCTCATGCCTCATGTCTCATGCTTCATGTCTGTCTCATGTCTCATGTCTCATGCCTCATGTCTAATGTCTCATGCCTCATGTCTGTCAGATGTCTCATGTCTCATGCCTCATGTCTCATGCCTCATGCCTCATGTCTCATGTCTCATGCCTCATGCCTCATGTCTCACATCTCATGCCTCATGTCTCATGTCTCATGTCTCATGCCTCATGTCTCATGCCTCATGTCTCATGTCTCATGCCTCATGCCCCATGCCTCATGTGTCATGTCTCATTTCCCATGCCTCATGCCTCATGCCTCATGTCTAATGTCTCATGCCTCATGTCTGTCTAATGTCTCATCCCTCATGTCTGTCTCATGCCTCATGTCTCATGCCTCATGTCTCATGTCTCATTCTTCATGTCTCATGTCTCATGCCTCATGTCTGTCTCATGGCTCATGCCTTATGTCTGTCTCATGTCTCATACCTCATGTCTCATGCCTCATGTCTCATGCCTCATGCCTCATGTCTAATGTCTCATGCCTCATGTCTGTCTAATGTCTCATGTCTCATGTCTCATTTCTGTCTCATGTCTCATGCCACATGTGTGTCTCATGTCTCATGTCACATGCCTCATACCTCATGCCTCATGTCTCATGCCTCATGCCTCATGTCTCATGTCTCATGTCTCATGCCTCATGCCTCATGTCTCATGCCTCGTGCCTCATGTCTCATGCTTCATGTCTCATGCCTCATGTGTGTCTCATGTCTCATATCTCATGTCTCATGCCTCATGTTTCATGTCTCATGCCTCAAGCCTCATGCTTCATGCCTCATGCCTCGCCTCATGCCTCATGCCTCATGTCTCATGCCTCATGTCTCATGTCTCATGCCTCATGTCTCATGCCTCATGTCTCATGCCTCATGTCTCATGTCTCATGCTTCATGCCTCATGCCTCATGCTTCATGCCTCATGCCTCATGTCTCATGCCTCATGTCTCATGTCTCATGCTTCATGTGTCATGCCTCATGTCTGTCTCATGTCTCATGCCTTATGTCTGTCTCATGTCTCATGCCTCATGTCTCATGCCTCATGTCTGTCTCATGTCCCATGCCTCATGCCTCATGTCTCATGCCTGTCTCATGTCTCATAACTCATGCCTCATGTCTCATGTCTCATGTCTCATGTCTCATGCCTCATGTCTCATGTCTCATGCCTCATGTCTCATGTCTGATGCCTGAGTCATGCCTCATGTCTCATGCCTCATGCCTCATGTCTCATGCTTCATGTCTCATGCCTCATGCCTCATGTCTATCTCATGTCTCATGCCTTATGTCTGTTTCATGTCTCATGTCTCATGCCTCATGTCTGTCTCATGTCTCATGTCTCATGTCTCATGCCTCATGCCTCATGTCTCATGCCTCATGTCTGTCTCATGTCTGATGCCTCATGTCTCATGCCTGTCTCATGTCTCATGCCTGTCTCATGTCTCATACCTCATGTCTCATGTCTCATGCCTCATGCCTCATGTCTCATGCCTTATGTCTCATGCCTCATGTCTCATGTCTCATGTCTCATGCCTCATGTCTCATGCCTCATGTCTCATGTCTCATGCCTCATGCCTCATGCCTCATGCCTCATGCCTCATGTCTCATACCTCATACCTCATGTCTCATGCCTCATGTCTCATGCCTCATGTCTCATGTCTCATGCCTCATGCCTCATGTCTCATGCCTCATGTCTCATGTCTCATGCCTCATGTCTCATGCCTCATGTCTGATGTCTCATGTCTCATGTCTCATGTCTCATGCCTCATGCCTCATGTCTCATGTCTCATGCCTCATGTCTCATGCCTCATGTCTCATGCCTGCCTCATGCCTCATGCCTCATGCCTCATGCCTCATGTCTCATGCCTCATGCCTCATGTCTCATGTCTTATGTCTTATGTCTCATGCCTCATGCTTCATGTCTCATGTCTCTGGCCTCATGCCTCATGCTTCATGCCTCATGCTTCATGCCTCATGCCTCATGCCTCATGCCTCATGCCTCATGCCTCATGTCTCATGTATCATGACTCATGCCTCATGCCTCATGTCTCATGCCTCATGCCTCATGTCTCATGCTTGATGCCTCATGCCTCGCCTCATGCCTCATGTCTCATGCCTAATGTCTCATGCTTCATGTCTCATGCCTCATGCCTGTCTCATGCCTCATGCCTCATGTCTCATGCTTCATGTCTGTCTCATGTCTCATGTCTCATGCCTCATGTCTAATGTCTCATGCCTCATGTCTGTCAGATGTCTCATGTCTCATGCCTCATGTCTCATGCCTCATGCCTCATGTCTCATGTCTCATGCCTCATGCCTCATGTCTCACATCTCATGCCTCATGTCTCATGTCTCATGTCTCATGCCTCATGTCTCATGCCTCATGTCTCATGTCTCATGCCTCATGCCCCATGCCTCATGTGTCATGTCTCATTTCCCATGCCTCATGCCTCATGCCTCATGTCTAATGTCTCATGCCTCATGTCTGTCTAATGTCTCATCCCTCATGTCTGTCTCATGCCTCATGTCTCATGCCTCATGTCTCATGTCTCATTCTTCATGTCTCATGTCTCATGCCTCATGTCTGTCTCATGGCTCATGCCTTATGTCTGTCTCATGTCTCATACCTCATGTCTCATGCCTCATGTCTCATGCCTCATGCCTCATGTCTAATGTCTCATGCCTCATGTCTGTCTAATGTCTCATGTCTCATGTCTCATTTCTGTCTCATGTCTCATGCCACATGTGTGTCTCATGTCTCATGTCACATGCCTCATGCCTCATGCCTCATGTCTCATGCCTCATGCCTCATGTCTCATGTCTCATGTCTCATGCCTCATGCCTCATGTCTCATGCCTCATGCCTCGTGCCTCATGTCTCATGCTTCATGTCTCATGCCTCATGTGTGTCTCATGTCTCATATCTCATGTCTCATGCCTCATGTTTCATGTCTCATGCCTCAAGCCTCATGCTTCATGCCTCATGCCTCGCCTCATGCCTCATGCCTCATGTCTCATGCCTCATGTCTCATGTCTCATGCCTCATGTCTCATGCCTCATGTCTCATGCCTCATGTCTCATGTCTCATGCTTCATGCCTCATGCCTCATGCTTCATGCCTCATGCCTCATGTCTCATGCCTCATGTCTCATGTCTCATGCTTCATGTCTCATGCCTCATGTCTGTCTCATGTCTCATGCCTTATGTCTGTCTCATGTCTCATGCCTCATGTCTCATGCCTCATGTCTGTCTCATGTCCCATGCCTCATGCCTCATGTCTCATGCCTGTCTCATGTCTCATAACTCATGCCTCATGTCTCATGTCTCATGTCTCATGTCTCATGCCTCATGTCTCATGTCTCATGCCTCATGTCTCATGTCTGATGCCTGAGTCATGCCTCATGTCTCATGCCTCATGCCTCATGTCTCATGCTTCATGTCTCATGCCTCATGCCTCATGTCTATCTCATGTCTCATGCCTTATGTCTGTTTCATGTCTCATGTCTCATGCCTCATGTCTGTCTCATGTCTCATGTCTCATGTCTCATGTCTCATGCCTCATGCCTCATGTCTCATGCCTCATGTCTGTCTCATGTCTGATGCCTCATGTCTCATGCCTGTCTCATGTCTCATGCCTGTCTCATGTCTCATACCTCATGTCTCATGTCTCATGCCTCATGCCTCATGTCTCATGCCTTATGTCTCATGCCTCATGTCTCATGTCTCATACCTCATACCTCATGTCTCATGCCTCATGTCTCATGCCTCATGTCTCATGTCTCATGCCTCATGCCTCATGTCTCATGCCTCATGTCTCATGTCTCATGCCTCATGTCTCATGCCTCATGTCTGATGTCTCATGTCTCATGTCTCATGTCTCATGCCTCATGCCTCATGTCTCATGTCTCATGCCTCATGTCTCATGCCTCATGTCTCATGCCTGTCTCATGCCTCATGTCTCATGCCTCATGTCTCATGTCTGATGCCTCATGTCTCATGCCTGTCTCATGTCTCATGTCTCATGTCTCATGCCTCATGTCTCATGCCTCATGTCTCATGCCTCATGCCTCATGTCTCATGTCTGATGCCTCATGCCTCATGCCTCATGTCTCATGTCTGATGCCTGAGTCATGCCTCATGTCTCATGCCTCATGTCTCATGTCTCATGTTTCATGTCTCATGTCTCATGCCTTATGTCTGTTTCATGTCTCATGTCTCATGCCTCATGTCTGTCTCATGTCTCATGCCTTATGTCTGTTTCATGTCTCATGTCTCATGCCTCATGTCTGTCTCATGTCTCATGCATCATGCCTCTTGCCACCACAGACATTGTCTGTCTCCATCGCCACCACAGACATTGTTGATTCATTTCTCCCTGTGGCCCTAAGAGGCAACTGTTGTTGTGATTTTGGGCCTTACAAAAATAAATTGATTTGATTTGATGTCTCATGTCTCAAGCCTCATGTCTGTCTCATGTCTCATGCCTCATGCCTCATGTCTCATGCCTGTCTCATGTCTCATGCCTCATGTCTCATGTCTCATGTCTGATACCTCATGTCTCATGCCTGTCTCATGTCTCATGCCTCATGTCTCATTCCTCATGTCTCGTGCCTCATGTCTCATGTTTCATGTCTCATGCTTCATGTCTCATGTCTCATGCCTCATGTCTGTCTCATGTCTCAAGCCTTATGTCTGTCTCATGTCTCATGTCTCATATCTCATGTCTCATGTCTGATGCCTCATGTCTCATGCCTGTCTCATGTCTCATGCCTCACGCCTCATGTCTCATTTCTCATGTCTCATACCTCATGCCTCATGTCTCATGCCTCATGTCTCATGCCGCATGCCTCATGTCTCATGTCTCATGTCTCATACCTCATGCCTCATGTCTCATGCCTCATGTCTCATGCCGCATGCCTCATGCCTCATGTATCATGCCTCATGTCTCATACCTCATGCCTCATGTCTCATGCTTCATGTCTGTCTCATGTCTCATGTCTCATGCCTCATGCCTCATGTCTCATGTCTTATGTCTTATGTCTCATGCCTCATGCTTCATGTCTCATGTCTCTGGCCTCATGCCTCATGCTTCATGCCTCATGCTTCATGCCTCATGCCTCATGCCTCATGCCTCATGCCTCATGCCTCATGTCTCATGTATCATGACTCATGCCTCATGTCTCATGCCTCATGCCTCATGTCTCATGCTTGATGCCTCATGCCTCGCCTCATGCCTCATGTCTCATGCCTAATGTCTCATGCCTCATGTCTCATGTCTCATGTCTCATGCCTCATGTCTGTCTTATGTCTCAAGCCTTATGTCTGTCTCATGTCTCATGCCTCATGTCTCATGTCTGTCTCATGTCTCATGTCTCATGTCTCATGTCTCATGTCTCATATCTCATGCCTCATGCCTCATGTCTCATGTATCATGCCTCATGCCTCATGCCTCATGTCTCATGCTTCATGTCTCATGCCTCATGTCTCATGCTTCATGTCTGTCTCATGTCTCATGTCTCATGCCTCATGTCTAATGTCTCATGCCTCATGCCTCATGCCTCATGCCTCATGTCTGTCTCATGTCTCATGCCTCATGCCTCATGCCTCATGTTTCATGCCTCATGCCTCATGCCTCATGCCTCATGCCTCGCCTCATGCCTCATGCCTCATGCCTCATGCCTCATGTCTCATGCCTCATGCCTCATGTCTCATGTCTTATGTCTTATGTCTCATGCCTCATGCTTCATGTCTCATGTCTCTGGCCTCATGCCTCATGCTTCATGCCTCATGCTTCATGCCTCATGCCTCATGCCTCATGCCTCATGCCTCATGCCTCATGCCTCATGTCTCATGTATCATGACTCATGCCTCATGCCTCATGTCTCATGCCTCATGCCTCATGTCTCATGCTTGATGCCTCATGCCTCGCCTCATGCCTCATGTCTCATGCCTAATGTCTCATGCTTCATGTCTCATGCCTCATGCCTGTCTCATGCCTCATGCCTCATGTCTCATGCTTCATGTCTGTCTCATGTCTCATGTCTCATGCCTCATGTCTAATGTCTCATGCCTCATGTCTGTCAGATGTCTCATGTCTCATGCCTCATGTCTCATGCCTCATGCCTCATGTCTCATGTCTCATGCCTCATGCCTCATGTCTCACATCTCATGCCTCATGTCTCATGTCTCATGTCTCATGCCTCATGTCTCATGCCTCATGTCTCATGTCTCATGCCTCATGCCCCATGCCTCATGTGTCATGTCTCATTTCCCATGCCTCATGCCTCATGCCTCATGTCTAATGTCTCATGCCTCATGTCTGTCTAATGTCTCATCCCTCATGTCTGTCTCATGCCTCATGTCTCATGCCTCATGTCTCATGTCTCATTCTTCATGTCTCATGTCTCATGCCTCATGTCTGTCTCATGGCTCATGCCTTATGTCTGTCTCATGTCTCATACCTCATGTCTCATGCCTCATGTCTCATGCCTCATGTCTAATGTCTCATGCCTCATGTCTGTCTAATGTCTCATGTCTCATGTCTCATTTCTGTCTCATGTCTCATGCCACATGTGTGTCTCATGTCTCATGTCACATGCCTCATACCTCATGCCTCATGTCTCATGCCTCATGTCTCATGTCTCATGTCTCATGCCTCATGCCTCATGTCTCATGCCTCATGCCTATTGCCTCATGTCTCATGCTTCATGTCTCATGCCTCATGTGTGTCTCATGTCTCATATCTCATGTCTCATGCCTCATGTTTCATGTCTCATGCCTCAAGCCTCATGCTTCATGCCTCATGCCTCGCCTCATGCCTCATGCCTCATGTCTCATGCCTCATGTCTCATGTCTCATGCCTCATGTCTCATGCCTCATGTCTCATGCCTCATGTCTCATGTCTCATGCTTCATGCCTCATGCTTCATGCCTCATGCCTCATGTCTCATGCCTCATGTCTCATGTCTCATGCTTCATGTCTCATGCCTCATGTCTGTCTCATGTCTCATGCCTTATGTCTGTCTCATGTCTCATGCCTCATGTCTCATGCCTCATGTCTGTCTCATGTCCCATGCCTCATGTCTCATGCCTAATGTCTGTCTCATGTCTCATGTCTAATGTCTCATGTCTCATGCCTCATGTCTGTCTCATGTCTCATGCCTCATTTTTCATTTATCATGGCTCATGTCTGTCTCATGTCTCATGCCTCATGTCTGTCTCATGTCTCATGCCTCATGTCTGTCTCATGTCTCATGCCTCATGTCTCATGCCTCATGTCTGTCTCATGTCTCATGTCTAATGTCTGTCTTATGTCTCATGTCTCATGCCTCATGTCTCATGTCTGTCTCATGTCTCATGTCTCATGTCTGTCTCATGTCTCATGTCTGTCTCATGCCTCATATCTGTCTCATGTCTCATGCCTCATGTCTCATGCCTCATGTCTCATGCCTCATGTTTCATGTCTCATGCCTCATGTCTCATGCCTCATGCCTCATGTATCATGCCTCATGCCTCATGTCTCATGCCTCATGCCTCATGTCTCATGCCTCATGTCTCATGCCTCATGCCTCATGCCTCATGTCTCATGCCTCATGTCTCATGCCTCATTTTTCATTTATCATGGCTCATGTCTGTCTCATGTCTCATGCCTTATGTCTGTCTCATGTCTCATGCCTCATGTCTCATGCCTCATGTCTGTCTCATGTCTCATGTCTAATGTCTCATGCCTCATGTCTGTCTCATGTCTCATGCCTCATGTCTCATGTCTGTCTCATGTCTGTCTCATGCCTCATATCTGTCTCATGTCTCATGCCTCATGCCTCATGTCTCATGCCTCATGTTTCATGTCTCATGCCTTATGTCTCATGCCTCATGTATCATGCCTCATGTATCATGTCTCATGTCTCATGCCTCATGTCTCATGCCTCATGTCTCATGCCTCATGTCTCATGCCTCATGCCTCATGTCTCATGCCTCATGCCTCATGTCTCATGCCTCATGTCTCATGCCTCATGCCTCATGTCTCATGCCTCATGCCTCATGTCTCATGCCTCATGTCTCATGCCTCATGTCTCATGTCTCATGCCTCATGTCTCATGTCTGATGCCTCATGTCTCATGTATGATGTCTCATGTCTGATGCCTCATGTCTCATGCCTGTCTCATGTCTCATGCCTCATGTCTCATGTCTCATGCTTCATGTCTCATGTCTCATGCCTCATGCCTCATGTCTCATGCCTGTCTCATGTCTCATGCCACATGCCTCATGTCTCATGCCTCATGCCTCATGTCTCATGCCTCATGCCTCATGTCTCATGTCTCATGCCTCATGTCTCATGTCTGATGCCTCATGTCTAATGTCTCATGCCTCATGCCTCATGTCTCATGTCTCATGTCTCATGCCTCATGCTTCATGTCTCATGTCTCATGCCTCATGTCTCATGTATCATGTCTCATGTCTCATGCTTCATGTCTCATGTCTCATGCCTCATGTCCGTCTCATGTCTCAAGCCTTATGTCTGTCTCATGTCTTACGTCTCATGCCTCATGTCTCATATCTCATGTCTCATGTCTGATGCCTCATGTCTCATGCCTCATGTCTCATGCATGTCTCATGTCTCATGCCACATGCCTCATGCCTCATGCCTCATGTCTCATGTCTCATGTCTCATGTCTCATGCCTCATGCCTCATGTCTCATGCCTCATGTCTCATGTCTGATGCCTGAGTCATGCCTCATGCCTCATGTCTAATGTCTCATGTCTCATGCCTCATGCCTCATGCCTCATGCCTCATGTCTCATGCCTCATGTCTCATGTCTCATGTCTGATGCCTGAGTCATGCCTCATGCCTCATGTCTAATGTCTCATGTCTCATGCCTCATGTCTCATGCCTCATGTCTCATGCCTCATGTCTCATGTCTCATGTCTGATGCCTGAGTCATGCCTCATGTCTCATGTCTCATGCCTCATGTCTATCTCATGTTTTATGCCTTATGTCTGTTTCATGTCTCATGTCTCATGCCTCATGTCTGTCTCATGCCTAATGTCTCATGCCTCATGCCTCATGTCTCATGTCTCATGCCTCATGCCTCATGTCTCTTGTCTCATGTCTCATGCCTCATGCCTCATGTCTCATGCCTCATGTCTCATGTCTCATGTCTCATGCCTCATGTCTCATGCCTCATGCCTCATGTCTCATACCTCATACCTCATGTCTCATGTCTCATGCCTCATGTCTAATGCCTCATGTCTCATGTCTCATGTCTCATGCCTCATGTCTCATGCCTCATGTCTCATGTCTGATGTCTCATGTCTCAAGTCTCATGCCTCATGCCTCATGTCTCATGTCTCATGCCTCATGTCTCATGCCTCATGTCTGATGCCTCATGTTTCATGCCTGTCTCATGCCTCATGTCTCATGCCTCATGTCTCATGCCTCATGTCTCATGTCTGATGCCTCATGTCTCATGCCTGTCTCATGTCTCATGTCTCATTTCTCATGCCTCATGTCTCATGCCTCATGCCTCATAACTCATGTCTCATGTCTGATGCCTCTTGTCTCATGCCTGTCTCATGTCTCATGTCTCATGTCTCATGCCTCATGTCTCATGTCTCATGTCTCATGTCTCATGCCTCATGTCTCATGTCTCATGCCTCATGTCTCATGTCTGATGCCTGAGTCATGCCTCATGTCTCATGCCTCATGCCTCATGTCTCATGCTTCATGTCTCATGTCTCATGCCTCATGTCTGTCTCATGTCTCATGCCTTATGTCTGTTTCATGTCTCATGTCTCATGCCTCATGTCTGTCTCATGTCTCATGTCTCATGCATCATGCCTCATGTCTCAAGCATCATGTCTGTCTCATGTCTCATGCCTCATGTCTCATGTCTGATGCCTCATGCCTCATGTCTCATGTCTCATGTCTGATGCCTCATGTCTTATGCCTGTCTCATGTCTCATGTCTCATGCCTCATGTCTCATGCCTCATGTCTCATGTCTCATGCCTCATGTCTCATGTCTGATGCCTGAGTCATGCCTCATGTCTCATGCCTCAAGCCTCATGCCTCATGCCTCATGTCTCATGCTTCATGTCTCATGTCTCATGCCTCATGTCTGTCTCATGTCTCATGCCTTATGCCTCATGCCTCATGTCTCATGTCTCATGTCTCATGCCTCATGCCTCATGTCTCATGCCTCAAGCCTCATGCCTCATGCCTCATGCCTCATGTCTCATGTTTCATGTCTCATGCTTCATGTCTCATGTCTCATGCCTCATGTCTGTCTCATGTCTCAAGCCTTATGTCTGTCTCATGTCTAATGTCTCATGTCTCATGCCTCATGTCTGTCTCATGTCTCATGCCTCATTTTTCATTTATCATGGCTCATGTCTGTCTCATGTCTCATGCCTCATGTCTGTCTCATGTCTCATGCCTCATGTCTGTCTCATGTCTCATGCCTCATGTCTCATGCCTCATGTCTGTCTCATGTCTCATGTCTAATGTCTGTCTTATGTCTCATGTCTCATGCCTCATGTCTCATGTCTGTCTCATGTCTCATGTCTCATGTCTGTCTCATGTCTCATGTCTGTCTCATGCCTCATATCTGTCTCATGTCTCATGCCTCATGTCTCATGCCTCATGTCTCATGCCTCATGTTTCATGTCTCATGCCTCATGTCTCATGCCTCATGCCTCATGTATCATGCCTCATGCCTCATGTCTCATGCCTCATGCCTCATGTCTCATGCCTCATGTCTCATGCCTCATGCCTCATGCCTCATGTCTCATGCCTCATGTCTCATGCCTCATTTTTCATTTATCATGGCTCATGTCTGTCTCATGTCTCATGCCTTATGTCTGTCTCATGTCTCATGCCTCATGTCTCATGCCTCATGTCTGTCTCATGTCTCATGTCTAATGTCTCATGCCTCATGTCTGTCTCATGTCTCATGCCTCATGTCTCATGTCTGTCTCATGTCTGTCTCATGCCTCATATCTGTCTCATGTCTCATGCCTCATGCCTCATGTCTCATGCCTCATGTTTCATGTCTCATGCCTTATGTCTCATGCCTCATGTATCATGCCTCATGTATCATGTCTCATGTCTCATGCCTCATGTCTCATGCCTCATGTCTCATGCCTCATGTCTCATGCCTCATGCCTCATGTCTCATGCCTCATGCCTCATGTCTCATGCCTCATGTCTCATGCCTCATGCCTCATGTCTCATGCCTCATGCCTCATGTCTCATGCCTCATGTCTCATGCCTCATGTCTCATGTCTCATGCCTCATGTCTCATGTCTGATGCCTCATGTCTCATGTATGATGTCTCATGTCTGATGCCTCATGTCTCATGCCTGTCTCATGTCTCATGCCTCATGTCTCATGTCTCATGCTTCATGTCTCATGTCTCATGCCTCATGCCTCATGTCTCATGCCTGTCTCATGTCTCATGCCACATGCCTCATGTCTCATGCCTCATGCCTCATGTCTCATGCCTCATGCCTCATGTCTCATGTCTCATGCCTCATGTCTCATGTCTGATGCCTCATGTCTAATGTCTCATGCCTCATGCCTCATGTCTCATGTCTCATGTCTCATGCCTCATGCTTCATGTCTCATGTCTCATGCCTCATGTCTCATGTATCATGTCTCATGTCTCATGCTTCATGTCTCATGTCTCATGCCTCATGTCCGTCTCATGTCTCAAGCCTTATGTCTGTCTCATGTCTTACGTCTCATGCCTCATGTCTCATATCTCATGTCTCATGTCTGATGCCTCATGTCTCATGCCTCATGTCTCATGCATGTCTCATGTCTCATGCCACATGCCTCATGCCTCATGCCTCATGTCTCATGTCTCATGTCTCATGTCTCATGCCTCATGCCTCATGTCTCATGCCTCATGTCTCATGTCTGATGCCTGAGTCATGCCTCATGCCTCATGTCTAATGTCTCATGTCTCATGCCTCATGCCTCATGCCTCATGCCTCATGTCTCATGCCTCATGTCTCATGTCTCATGTCTGATGCCTGAGTCATGCCTCATGCCTCATGTCTAATGTCTCATGTCTCATGCCTCATGTCTCATGCCTCATGTCTCATGCCTCATGTCTCATGTCTCATGTCTGATGCCTGAGTCATGCCTCATGTCTCATGTCTCATGCCTCATGTCTATCTCATGTTTTATGCCTTATGTCTGTTTCATGTCTCATGTCTCATGCCTCATGTCTGTCTCATGCCTAATGTCTCATGCCTCATGCCTCATGTCTCATGTCTCATGCCTCATGCCTCATGTCTCTTGTCTCATGTCTCATGCCTCATGCCTCATGTCTCATGCCTCATGTCTCATGTCTCATGTCTCATGCCTCATGTCTCATGCCTCATGCCTCATGTCTCATACCTCATACCTCATGTCTCATGTCTCATGCCTCATGTCTAATGCCTCATGTCTCATGTCTCATGTCTCATGCCTCATGTCTCATGCCTCATGTCTCATGTCTGATGTCTCATGTCTCAAGTCTCATGCCTCATGCCTCATGTCTCATGTCTCATGCCTCATGTCTCATGCCTCATGTCTGATGCCTCATGTTTCATGCCTGTCTCATGCCTCATGTCTCATGCCTCATGTCTCATGCCTCATGTCTCATGTCTGATGCCTCATGTCTCATGCCTGTCTCATGTCTCATGTCTCATTTCTCATGCCTCATGTCTCATGCCTCATGCCTCATAACTCATGTCTCATGTCTGATGCCTCTTGTCTCATGCCTGTCTCATGTCTCATGTCTCATGTCTCATGCCTCATGTCTCATGTCTCATGTCTCATGTCTCATGCCTCATGTCTCATGTCTCATGCCTCATGTCTCATGTCTGATGCCTGAGTCATGCCTCATGTCTCATGCCTCATGCCTCATGTCTCATGCTTCATGTCTCATGTCTCATGCCTCATGTCTGTCTCATGTCTCATGCCTTATGTCTGTTTCATGTCTCATGTCTCATGCCTCATGTCTGTCTCATGTCTCATGTCTCATGCATCATGCCTCATGTCTCAAGCATCATGTCTGTCTCATGTCTCATGCCTCATGTCTCATGTCTGATGCCTCATGCCTCATGTCTCATGTCTCATGTCTGATGCCTCATGTCTTATGCCTGTCTCATGTCTCATGTCTCATGCCTCATGTCTCATGCCTCATGTCTCATGTCTCATGCCTCATGTCTCATGTCTGATGCCTGAGTCATGCCTCATGTCTCATGCCTCAAGCCTCATGCCTCATGCCTCATGTCTCATGCTTCATGTCTCATGTCTCATGCCTCATGTCTGTCTCATGTCTCATGCCTTATGCCTCATGCCTCATGTCTCATGTCTCATGTCTCATGCCTCATGCCTCATGTCTCATGCCTCAAGCCTCATGCCTCATGCCTCATGCCTCATGTCTCATGTTTCATGTCTCATGCTTCATGTCTCATGTCTCATGCCTCATGTCTGTCTCATGTCTCAAGCCTTATGTCTGTCTCATGTCTCATGCCTCATGTCTCATGTCTCATATCTCACGTCTCATGTCTGATGCCTCATGTCTCATGCCTCATGTATCATGCCTGTCTCATGTCTCATGTCTCATGCCTCATGTCTCATGCCTTATGTCTGTCTCATGTCTCATGTCTCATGTCTCATGCCTCATGTCTCATGCCGCATGCCTCATGTCTCATGTCTCATGCCTTATGTCTGTCTCATGTCTCATGTCTCATGCCTCATGTCTCATGTCTCATATCTCATGCCTCATGCCTCATGTCTCATGTCTCATGTCTCATGTCTCATGCCTCATGCTTCATGTCTCATGTCTCATGTCTCATGCCTCATGTCTCATGTATCATGTCTCATGTCTCATGCTTCATGTCTCATGTCTCATGCCTCATGTCCGTCTCATGTCTCAAGCCTTATGTCTGTCTCATGTCTTACGTCTCATGCCTCATGCCTCATGTCTCATGTCTCATATCTCATGTCTCATGTCTGATGCCTCATGTCTCATGCCTCATGTCTCATGCATGTCTCATGTCTCATGCCACATGCCACATGCCTCATGCCTCATGTCTCATGTCTCAAGCCTCATGCCTCATGTCTCATGTCTCATGCCTCATGCCTCATGTCTCATGTCTCATGTCTGATGCCTCATGTCTAATGTCTCATGTCTCATGCCTCATGTCTCATGCCTCATGCCTCATGTCTCATGCCTCATGTCTCATGTCTCATGTCTGATGCCTGAGTCATGCCTCATGCCTCATGTCTAATGTCTCATGTCTCATGTCTCATGCCTCATGTCTCATGCCTCATGCCTCATGTCTCATGCCTCATGTCTCATGTCTCATGTCTGATGCCTGAGTCATGCCTCATGTCTCATGTCTCATGCCTCATGTCTATCTCATGTTTTATGCCTTATGTCTGTCTCATGTCTCATGCCTCATGCCTAATGTCTCTTGTCTCATGTCTCATGCCTCATGCCTCATGTCTCATGCCTCATGTCTCATGTCTCATGTCTCATGCCTCATGTCTCATGCCTCATGCCTCATGTCTCATGCCTCATGTCTCATGTCTCATGTCTGATGCCTGAGTCATGCCTCATGCCTCATGTCTAATGTCTAATGTCTCATGTCTCATGCCTCATGTCTCATGCCTCATGCCTCATGTCTCATGCCTCATGTCTCATGTCTCATGTCTGATGCCTGAGTCATGCCTCATGTCTCATGTCTCATGCCTCATGTCTATCTCATGTTTTATGCCTTATGTCTGTCTCATGTCTCATGCCTCATGCCTAATGTCTCTTGTCTCATGTCTCATGCCTCATGCCTCATGTCTCATGCCTCATGTCTCATGTCTCATGTCTCATGCCTCATGTCTCATGCCTCATGCCTCATGTCTCATACCTCATACCTCATGTCTCATGCCTCATGTCTCATGCCTCATGTCTCATGCCTCTTGTCTCATGTCTCATACCTCATGCCTCATGTCTAATGCCTCATGTCTCATGTCTCATGTCTCATGCCTCATGTCTCATGCCTCATGTCTCATGTCTGATGTCTCATGTCTCAAGTCTCATGCCTCATGCCTCATGTCTCATGTCTCATGCCTCATGTCTCATGTCTCATGCCTCATGTCTGATGCCTCATGTTTCATGCCTGTCTCATGCCTCATGTCTCATGCCTCATGTCTCATGTCTGATGCCTCATGTCTCATGCCTGTCTCATGTCTCATGTCTCATTTCTCATGCCTCATGTCTCATGTCTCATGCCTCATGCCTCATAACTCATGTCTCATGTCTGATGCCTCTTGTCTCATGCCTGTCTCATGTCTCATGTCTCATGTCTCATGCCTCATGTCTCATGTCTCATGTCTCATGTCTCATGCCTCATGTCTCATGTCTCATGCTTCATGTCTCATGTCTCATGCCTCATGTCTGTCTCATGTCTCATGCCTTATGTCTGTTTCATGTCTCATGTCTCATGCCTCATGTCTGTCTCATGTCTCATGTCTCATGCATCATGCCTCATGTCTCAAGCCTCATGTCTGTCTCATGTCTCATGCCTCATGTCTCATGTCTGATGCCTCATGCCTCATGTCTCATGTCTCATGTCTGATGCCTCATGTCTCATGCCTGTCTCATGTCTCATGTCTCATGCCTCATGTCTCATGCCTCATGTCTCATGTCTCATGCCTCATGTCTCATGTCTGATGCCTGAGTCATGCCTCATGTCTCATGCCTCAAGCCTCATGCCTCATGCCTCATGTCTCATGCTTCATGTCTCATGTCTCATGCCTCATGTCTGTCTCATGTCTCATGCCTTATGTCTGTTTCATGTCTCATGTCTCATGCCTCATGTCTGTCTCATGTCTCATGTCTCATGCCTCATGTCTCATGCCTCATGTCTCATGCCTCATGTCTCATGTCTCATGTATGATGCCTCATGTCTCATGTCTGATAACTCATGTCTCATGCCTGATGCCTCATGTCTCATGCCTGTCTCATGTCTCATGCCTCATGTCTCATTCCTCATGTCTCGTGTCTGATGCCTCATGTCTCATGTCTCATGCCTCATGTCTCATGCCTCATGTCTCATGTCTGATACCTCATGTCTCATGCCTGTCTCATGTCTCATGCCTCATGTCTCATGCCTCATGTCTCATGTCTGATACCTCATGTCTCATGCCTGTCTCATGTCTCATGCCTCATGCCTCATGTCTCATTCCTCATGCCTCATGTCTCATGTTTCATGTCTCATGCTTCATGTCTCATGTCTCATGCCTCATGTCTGTCTCATGTCTCAAGCCTTATGTCTGTCTCATGTCTCATATCTCACGTCTCATGTCTGATGCCTCATGTCTCATGCCTCATGTATCATGCCTGTCTCATGTCTCATGTCTCATGCCTCATGTCTCATGCCTTATGTCTGTCTCATGTCTCATGCCTCATGTCTCATGCCGCATGCCTCATGTCTCATGTCTCATGCCTTATGTCTGTCTCATGTCTCATGCCTCATGCCTCATGTCTCATGCTTCATGTCTCATGTCTCATGTCTGTCTCATGTCTCATGTATCATGCCTCATGTCTCATGCTTCATGTCTCATGTCTCATGCTTCATGTCTGTCTCATGTCTCATGTCTCATGCTTCATGTCTGTCTCATGTCTCATGTCTCATGTCTCATGTCTCATGCCTCATGTTACACTTTCTACACAAGTCAAAGTCTGGTTTGGATCATTAAATGCTGTTGAAAGACTTTATTACACATTGTACAACATTATAACGATGTAATTTCACATTCACAAAATATAATTCACTTTCATTTACATTTAGTTCATAACTTCAGCTGCATCGATGCCATTCTTGAATCCTTTATTTAACAAACACAAAGTCCAATGAAACAGTAAAAAGTGTGTTTCCTGTAACTCGACCGACCTGGATTTCAAAATAAAATGTTTAAGGTCGGGTTTTCTTGATTTTCATTAGTATGTCATACTAATGATGTCATACTAATGATGTCATACTAATGATGTCATACTAATGATGTCATACACCACTCCCGGTCCTGGACTCAGTCCCGGTCCTGGACTCAGTCCCGGTCCTGGACTCAGTCCCGGTCCTGGACTCAGTCCCGGTCCAGGCTGAGTCTGGTCTGCAGCTCTGTCAGGTTCAGGCCCTGGTCCAGAGGACATCCTTCCACCAGACTGTTGACCGGAGTGGGAGGAACCTGTAGCTCCTGAGCGCTCCACGTCACGTCCTTCACAAAGTCCTTCAGCAGCGGCAGCAGCTTCTTCCTCGATGCCACGCTGTTGCCTGGAAACAAAGCGGTTGAAAAAAGCATTATTTGTCAAGTTCTTGTCCTCTGAACGCGTCTTGTTCCTTTGAGGGTCAGTTTCCTGGACTTTAATATGACATTTTAGTTTTTTTAAATCACAGCATCTACTAAACACATTACTACTGTTTCTATAGCATTTGTATAATAAGATGAAGACTTCACTTCCTGTGAGAATATTCTGTTCCTCATTCTACTGAGCCTCTCTCAGTCGCACCCACACGCCCTCTTTCTCTAGCCCCAGCCTGAGCTAACCTAGCCTAGCCGCTAGTGTCATAAACAATCCCTTTATCAGGAGGTCCCGCCCAGTGGGCAGGGCCTCCTGAGTAGGATAAATATCTGAGTTCCCAGACTCTTCTCAGATTGAGAATAACTCTTGGATGAGAGTCGAAATGTGAGACCAGACGATAAACTGAAACTTTTTCTACGACGTCATATTTTCTGGTCCAATGGGATCAAAGCTGAACTGAACAGCTGCTCGTCCAGATGAAGCCTCAAAACAACGTAGTCTTGTGTGTTTTGTGGAAAGTTCAGGCTCATACGCAGGGATGGCCCCTCCCACTTCAGAGGGTTCATCCCTATTAGTTCAGAATCTGACCTATGGTCTTAGTCGCCTAAAGTGGATGAGCCCCGGGTGCAGAGCAGCAGTGTAAGACGCTCTTCTGTCGCTGAGCTCCTGCCCGCTCTGTCGCTGAGCTCCACGTGAGGCAGAGGTCACGTGAGGCAGAGGTCACGTGAGGCAGAGGTCACGTGAGGCAGAGGTCACGTCAGGTAGAGGTCACGTGAGGCAGAGGTCACGTCAGGTAGAGGTCACGTGAGGCAGAGGTCACGTGAGGCAGAGGTCACGTGAGGCAGAGGTCACGTGAGGCAGAGGTCATGTGACGCAGAGGTCACGTGAGGCAGAGGTCATGTGGAGCAGGTTAACAGATGCCAAATGTTGTTTTACTTTTTACAGCAGTTGAGAATTTGATTTCCAATAATCCAGCAATGCAAAGAACATATATATTTTCCAGGGCATCTGGCTTCTTCCCTCATTTTCCATGTCATAGCTACTTTCCCTGAAGAACTTTGAACTTTAAATATAGTTTGTACTGAAAGCATCAGGACATTGTACCTTGGTGAAAGGCGGTGATGTGCGGATGGACGCAGCTGATTGGTCGAAGTTCGAGGGCGGGGCTTTCTGCTTGTTCCAGGTAAAGACTCACCTGAAGAAAGAGTTTGAGTACTCGAGTAAATGGTCATTCCATTACAAAAAAGCTTTGATTATGACTTTACTGCCTCGATAATTCGTTAAACTTACATATTTAATTGATCCTATCCTTTAACCCTTAACCCTAACCTTCAATCCTGACCTTTAACACTTAACCCTAACCTTTAACCATTAACCCTAACCTTCCAATATTTATACTGTTCTGTGGTAAGCCCCGCCCATTGGGCGGAGCCTCCTGAAGAGGAAAGAGTTGTTTGTTTCAACAGACACTTACCCTCTTTGTATCTACTGAGCCTCTTCAGTCCTTTAATGGACTCTTAGTCTCCCCTTTGTCTTTGTGAGACCCTGGCTCACCCTGAGGACCTGAGGACATCTAAATGTCCTGGTCCTTTCCCTCTCCAGGGGTTCAGGATCCCATTGTAGACCACAGGAAACAAGAGTTGGAAACCTTCTCTGATCACATCAATGCTGTGGAACCACATATCAGGTTTACAAGAGAAGACCCTAAGGAGAATCGCTTGGCCTTTCTTGATTGTTCCACGATCAGAGGAGAGGACGGGAAACTCCAAATAGAAGTATATATGAAACCTACACACACGGACCAGTATCTGCTCTTTGGTTCCAACCACCCACTACAGCACAAGCTGTGATCAGAACCTCACAACACAGAGGACAAGAGGTGTCCACCAGCTCAGAGGACGAGAGGTGTCCACCAGCTCAGAGGACAAGAGGTGTCCACCAGCTCAGAGGACAAGAGGTGTCCACCAGCTCAGAGGACAAGAGGTGTCCACCAGCTCAGAGGACGAGAGGTGTCCACCAGCTCAGAGGACGAGAGGTGTCCACCAGCTCAGAGGACGAGAGGTGTCCACCAGCTCAGAGGACGAGAGGTGTCCACCAGCTCAGAGGACGAGAGGTGTCCACCAGCTCAGAGGACGAGAGGTGTCCACCAGCTCAGAGGACAAGAAGAAAGAGGAAAAACATGTGTGAAATGCCCTCTCAGCCTGTGGTTACCCCGCTTGGGCCCTCAACAGAGTGAAGAGAACCAAGAAGCAGGACAAAAGGGAAACTGAACAGAGAAGGAAGGGTGTTTCTATCCCTTATGTGTCTGGCCTGTCGGAAAAACTGCAGAGAATTTTTAGACAACACGAAGTCCCTGTTTATTTTAAACCAGGAAACACTTTAAGACAAAAACTGGTTCACCCAAAGGACAAGTTGCTGACTCAAAAACAGAGCAATGTAGTTTATTCTGTCCAATGCAGTGAAGAAAGCTGTAAAGAACGGTACATAGTGAGACTAAACAGCCTCTGCACAAGAGGCTCTATCAGCACAGAAGAAATACTAGTTCAGGACCACAGAAGACACTGGAGTTCAGGACCACAGAAGACACTGGAGTTCAGGACCACAGAAGACACTGGAGTTCAGGACCACAGAAGACACTGGCGTCCAGGACCACAGAAGACACTGGCGTCCAGGACCACAGAAGACACTGGAGTTCAGGACCACAGAAGACACTGGAGTTCAGGACCACAGAAGACACTGGAGTTCAGGACCACAGAAGACACTGGAGTTCAGGACCACAGAAGACACTGGAGTTCAGGACCACAGAAGACACTGGAGTTCAGGACCACAGAAGACACTGGCGTCCAGGACCACAGAAGACACTGGCGTCCAGGACCACAGAAGACACTGGAGTTCAGGACCACAGAAGACACTGGAGTTCAGGTCCACAGAAGACACTGGCGTCCAGGACCACAGAAGACACTGGAGTTCAGGACCACAGAAGACACTGGAGTTCAGGTCCACAGAAGACACTGGCGTCCAGGACCACAGAAGGTTTGAAGCAGGAGAAAAGATGGTTTGAAAGACGAGTTAAAGAAGCTATTTTTGTTAAAAAAAAAAAAAAAAAACCTTCTTTAAACAGAAACGGAGGTCTAAGGTTCAATCTTCCTGTGGTCTACAATGGGATCCTGAACCCCTGGAGAGGGAGAGGACCAGGACATTTAGATGTCCTCAGGTCCTCAGGGTGAGCCAGGGTCTCACAAAGACAAAGGGGAGACTAAGAGTCCATTAAAGGACTGAAGAGGCTCGGTAGATACAAGGGGGAGTTTCTGTTGAAACAAACAACTCTTTCCTCTTCAGGAAGGCTCCGCCCAATGGGCGGGGCTTACCACAGAACAGTATAAATATCGGAGTTCTCGATCTAAATTCTCTCATTGACAATGACTCTTGGATGAAGTCGAAACGTCTATTCTTTCTGAGTCCAGATGAAACAACTGAAGCTTTTTCTACAACCTTAACCCTGACCTTTAACCTTAACCTGACCTTTAACCTTAACCTGACCTTTAACCTTAACCTGACCTTTAACCTTAACCTGACCTTTAACTGTTAGTCTGGTTAATTAGTCCTTTATATATTTATATATATCCTTTGAATATAAATAAATAAATCACCCCGAGACTAGACCGAGACTCGCCCCGCCCCGAGACTCGCCCCGCCCCTCGCCCCGCACCGAGACTCTCGCCCCGAGACTCTCGCCCCGAGACAAGCCCCGCCCCTCGCCCCGAGACTCGCCCCGAGACTAGACTGTGGGAGACTTACCTGCTCTCTGATTGGCTGGCTGATGCTGAATACTCCAAGCTCTCTGATTGGTTGTTGTGTAGCACTGAAGGAGATTGACATGAGCAGGAGTAAATCAAATCCCATCCTCTGACTGAAGGCTGAAAGCTCCGCCTCCAGGGCCCGCCCATCCAGGAAGTGCTTAACAAGAAACAATAGATTTGAGCTTTAAAGGAATAAAAGTGGATTTATTGCAGATTTGAGAAATCAGCGACTGTTAGCCCCGCCTCCTCTACAGCTCCGCCTCTACAGCTCCGCCTCTACAGCCCCGCCTCTACAGCCCCGCCTCCTCTACAGCCCCGCCTCCTCTACAGCTCCGCCTCCTCTACAGCCCCGCCTCTACAGCCCCGCCTCTACAGCCCCGCCTCTACAGCCCCGCCTCTACAGCCCCGCCTCTACAGCCCCGCCTCCTCTACAGCCCCGCCTCCTCTACAGCCCCGCCTCCTCTACAGCCCCGCCTCTACAGCCCCGCCTCTACAGCCCCGCCTCCTCTACAGCCCCGCCTCCTCTACAGCCCCGCCTCTACAGCCCCGCCTCTACAGCCCCTCCTCTACAGCCCCGCCTCTACAGCCCCGCCTCTACAGCCCCGCCTCTACAGCCCCGCCTCTACAGCCCCTCCTCTACAGCCCCGCCTCTACAGCCCCGCCTCTACAGCCCCGCCTCTACAGCCCCTCCTCTACAGCCCCGCCTCTACAGCCCCTCCTCTACAGCCCCGCCTCTACAGCCCCGCCTCCTCTACAGCCCCGCCTCCTCTACAGCCCCGCCTCCACAGCCCCACCTCCACAGCCCCGCCTCCACAGCCTCTACAGCTCCGCCTTGTTCATTAGCGCGATCGCATCATCATCTCGTCTCTTCTGAGCTCTGAGTCTTTCTCTTTGTCATGTTTGTATCGTAACTGAACATATCGACATATCAACCACACATGTGTAACCATGGAAACGTGCTGCAATGGGAACCAGGCTGCAGGTGTGCAGTAGCACGCAGGGAATGATTGACAAGTGGAAGAACTACTCCATGTTCACGACAACAGGAAATGAGACATTTTACTCACCAAAAAATCTATAATTCCTTCGAGTGCCAAGTTAAAAGTTGATTAATATAAAAGGAGTAAGTGTGTCTTTAGAGCTTTATAACACTCAGAGGTGTGTCTTTAGAGCTTTATAACACTCAGAGGTGTGTCTTTAGAGCTTTATAACACTCTGAGGTGTGTCTTTAGAGCTTTATAACACTCAGAGGTGTGTCTTTAGAGCTTTATAACACTCTGAGGTGTGTCTTTAGAGCTTTATAACACTCAGGTGTGTCTTTAGAGCTTTATAACACTCAGGTGTGTCTTTAGAGCTCTTTTACCTGAAGGGGGCGATAGAGGACACTGATGCCGAGGTGAAGGTCGGGTCCAGACACAGACTTAAGATCCTTCTTCAACATCTGCTCCAAGTTTAGACCTGAAACATCCAGGACCAGGACTAAAGCAGGTCTAAAGCAGGACTAAAGCAGGACTAAAACAGGTCCAAAGCAGGACTAAAGCAGGACTAAAGCAGGACTAAAACAGGTCCAAAGCAGGACTAAAGCAGGACTAAAGCAGGACTAAAGCAGGTCTAAAGCAGGACTAAAACAGGTCCAAAGCAGGACTAAAGCAGGACTAAAGCAGGACTAAAACAGGTCCAAAGCAGGACTAAAGCAGGACTAAAGCAGGACTAAAGCAGGTCTAAAGCAGGACTAAAGCAGGACTAAAGCAGGACTAAAGCAGGACTAAAGCAGGTCTAAAGCAGGACTAAAGCAGGTCTAAAGCAGGACTAAAGCAGGTCTAAAGCAGGACTAAAGCAGGTCTAAAGCAGGACTAAAGCAGGTCTAAAGCAGGACTAAAGCAGGTCTAAAGCAGGACTAAAGCAGGTCTAAAGCAGGACTAAAGCAGGTCTAAAGCAGGACTAAAGCAGGTCTAAAGCAGGACTAAAGCAGGTCTAAAGCAGGACTAAAGCAGGTCTAAAGCAGGACTAAAGCAGGTCTAAAGCAGGTCTAAAGCAGGACTAAAGCAGGACTAAAGCAGGTCTAAAGCAGGACTAAAGCAGGTCTAAAGCAGGACTAAAGCAGGTCTAAAGCAGGACTAAAGCAGGACTAAAGCAGGTCTAAAGCAGGACTAAAGCAGGTCTAAAGCAGGACTAAAGCAGGACTAAAGCTGCTCTTACCACTCACGTTGAACTTGGCCTCCTGCAGCTCTGAGAACAGCTCAGTTCTTTGGGGCAGAGTCTGGACTTTGGTCTGAAGCTGAAGAATTACGTCCAAGTCTTTGGGAGTCACTTTCCCCGCCTCAGGCACCAAGTCCACACAGTCCACCAGGATGGTCCCTGTGGGGGAAAAAGTGAATTAAATGAGTCATTGAGGCAATAAAAATATTACTCAATTTACTTGATTCATCGTTGCAGCTGTAAAAAAGAACTAAAAATGACTAAAACCAGGCCCTAATACCAGGCCCTAAACCCAGGCCCTAAACCCAGGCCCTAAAACCAGGCCCTAAAACCCAGGCCCTAAACCCAGGCCCTAAACCCAGGCCCTAAACCCAGGCCCTAAACCCAGGCCCTAAACCAGGCCCTAAACCCAGGCCCTAAAACCAGGCCCTAAACCAGGCCCTGAAACCAGGCCCTAAACCCAGGCCCTAAACCCAGGCCCTAAAACCCAGGCCCTAAACCCAGGCCCTAAACCAAGGCCCTAAACCCAGGCCCTAAACCCAGGCCCTAAACCCAGGCCCTAAACCCAGGCCCTAAACCCAGGCCCTAAACTAGGCCCTAAACTGTCATCACATTTCACTTCTGGAACTGTTCGGTTTGAGCACTTTTCCTCCCTATTTTTTCTATTCACATATTTTGTCTGTTTCGTTTCTTGTTTAATGATCTTTTCAGTTTGGTATTAGATTGGCCCCCGGCCCCCGGGCCCGGCCCCTGGTGCCTTTAAAAGGTCCCATAACATGCAAAATAGACTTTTCAGAGCTTTTAACCTTCTTACATTGCTATTTGTGCTTCATATGTGTCCAGAGTGTTTTTGTGATTGATTCAGTTTTTAGCTTTAGTACAGACTATCTCCTTCCTCCAATCTCCAAACTGACGGGCGGTGTCTACAAGACCGCGTCATAATCACAGGCACGCCTCATCATCCCCCCTCCCGGGTCGCGGGGGCAGCAGTCTGAGCAGGGGGTCCCAGACTTCCCTCTCCCCAGACAATTCCTCCAACTCCTCCGGGGGGATCCCGAGGCGTTCCCAGGCCAGCCGAGAGACATAGTCTCTCCAGCGTGTCCTGGGTCTTCCCCGGGGCCTCTTCCCAGTGGGACATGCCTGAAACACCTCCCGAGGGAGGGGCCCAGGGAGGGAACAGATGCCCGAGCCACCTCAGCTGGAGGAGCAGCGGCTCTTCTCCGAGCTCCCCCCATGTGGCCGAGCTCCTCATCTTATCTCTAAGGGAGCGCCCAGCCACACGGTGGAGGAAACTCATTTCGACCGCTTGTATCTGCGATCTTGCCCTTTCGGTCACTACCCAAAGCTCATGACCATAGGTGAGGTCAGAACGTAGAGCGACCGGTAAATCCAGAGCTTTGTCTTTGGACTCAGCTCCCTCTTCACCACAACAGTCGATGCAGCTGCTGCACCGATCCAACTGTCAATCACAGGCTCCATCCTTCATTCACTCATGAACACGCCCCCGAGATACTTGAACTCCTCCACTTGGGACAAGGACCCCCCACCCACCTGGAGAGGACAAGGACCCCCCACCCACCTGGAGAGGACAAGGACCCCCCACCCACCTGGAGAGGACAAGGACCCCCCACCCACCTGGAGAGGACAAGGACCCCCCACCCACCTGGAGAGGACAAGGACCCCCCCACCCACCTGGAGAGGACAAGGACCCCCCACCCACCTGGAGAGGACAAGGACCCCCCACCCACCTGGAGAGGACAAGGACCCCCCACCCACCTGGAGAGGACAAGGACCCCCCACCCACCTGGAGAGGACATGGACCCCCCACCCACCTGGAGAGGACAAGGACCCCCCACCCACCTGGAGAGGACAAGGACCCCCCACCCACCTGGAGAGGACAAGCCACTTTTTTCCAGTCGAGAACTATGGCCTCTGATTTGGAGCTGATTCTCATCCCAGACGCTTCACACTCGGCTGCAAACCGTCCCAGTGCAGCAGCAGGTCCGGGTTTGATGGAGCCTGGCACACCAGGTCCATGTTTCTGTTGCAACTCTGGTTATATTTTTGGGCCCGGGGTTTGAAAAGTCAGTATTTATTTTAATGTGAAATCTTAATAAAATCCTTTACATTTGCTTTTGTCTCCAGTGTCATTCCAAATATGTTTAAGCCCCTTTTGGGGTCATAACAAGGACAAACACGGTTGTCACTCGGCCACATGCAGAGGATCATGCCCCCGCCCCGCCCCAGCCCCGCCCCGCACAAGCCCCGCCCCGCCACACTGGGCATTGAAATATGTGCAACGTAATAAACTAGACAATGGGAAATGTAAATGTTTTAAATTATGGGAAATTGGGCCTCAGGCCATATTGCTTGGGGGTCCGGAGTTAGCCCGCGGGCCGCCTATTGGCTGTGGCTTTGGGGGGGTGTGGCCTGTTGCCGTGACTCACCATAGAGCAGTGTGGTGATCTGGGGATCGTCCAGCAGCTGCGGCGCCTTCTGCAAGACTCGCTCTGCCACCAGCGTCGCACACGAGCCCACCATCTCCACGGCAACGGGACAGGAAGTGACTCGCTCCAGTCTGTGATGGTCGATGACCTCCACCACCGCCTCCTCCAGGTCGTTGTCAGAACTGCACACAGAATGACACAGTTCTCCTCTGTTCTAGCGTGTTCTCCTCTGTTCTGGCGCGTTGTCCTCTATTCTAGCGTGTTCTCCTCTGTTCTAGCGTGTTCTCCTCTGTTCTAGCGTGTTCTCCTCTGTTCTAGCGTGTTCTCTGTTCTAGCGTGTTCTCTGTTCTAGCGTGTTCTCTGTTCTAGCGTGTTCTCTGTTCTAGCGTGTTCTCTGTTCTAGCGTGTTCTCTGTTCTAGCGTGTTCTCTGTTCTAGCGTGTTCTCTGTTCTAGCGTATTCTCTGTTCTAGCGTATTCTCTGTTCTAGCGTATTCTCTGTTCTAGCGTGTTCTCTGTTCTAGCGTATTCTCTGTTCTAGCGTGTTCTCCTCCTCTGTTCCTGTTCTAGCGTGTTCTCCTCTGTTCTAGCGCGTTCTCCTCCCCTGTTCTAGCGCGTTCTCCTCCCCTGTTCTAGCGCGTTCTCCTCCCCTGTTCTAGCGCGTTCTCCTCCCCTGTTCTAGCGCGTTCTCCTCCCCTGTTCTAGCGCGTTCTCCTCCTCTGTTCTAGCGCGTTCTCCTCCTCTGTTCTAGCGCGTTCTCCTCCTCTGTTCTAGCGCGTTCTCCTCCTCTGTTCTAGCGCGTTCTCCTCCTCTGTTCTAGCGCGTTCTCCTCCTCTGTTCTAGCGCGTTCTCCTCCTCTGTTCTAGCGCGTTCTCCTCCTCTGTTCTAGCGCGTTCTCCTCCTCTGTTCTAGCGCGTTCTCCTCCTCTGTTCTAGCGCGTTCTCCTCCTCTGTTCCAGCGCGTTCTCCTCCTCTGTTCTAGCGCGTTCTCCTCTGTTCTAGCGCGATCTCCTCCTCTGTTCTAGCGCGTTCTCCTCCTCTGTTCTAGCGTGTTCTCCTCCTCTGTTCTAGCGTGTTCTCCTCCTCTGTTCCTGTTCTAGCGTGTTCTCCACTGTTCTAGCGTGTTCTCCTCCTCTGTTCCTGTTCTAGCGTGTTCTCCACTGTTCTAGCGTGTTCTCCTCCTCTGTTCCTGTTCTAGCGTGTTCTCCACTGTTCCAGCGCGTTCTCCTCTGTTCCAGCGCGTTCTGTTCCTCTGTTCCAGCGCGTTCTGTTCCTCTGTTCTAGCGCGTTCTCCTCCTCTGTTCTAGCGCGTTCTCCTCCTCTGTTCTAGCGCGTTCTCCTCCTCTGTTCTAGCGCGTTCTCCTCCTCTGTTCTAGCGCGTTCTCCTCCTCTGTTCTAGCGCGTTCTCCTCCTCTGTTCTAGCGCGTTCTCCTCCTCTGTTCCTGTTCTAGCGTGTTCTCCTCCTCTGTTCTAGCGCGTTCTCCTCCTCTGTTCCTGTTCTAGCGTGTTCTCCACTGGTCTAGCGCGTTCTCCTCCTCTGTTCCTGTTCTAGCGCGTTCTCCTCCTCTGTTCCGGCGCGTTCTCCTCCTCTGTTCCGGCGCGTTCTCCTCCTCTGTTCCGGCGCGTTCTCCTCCTCTGTTCCGGCGCGTTCTCCTCCTCTGTTCCGGCGCGTTCTCCTCCTCTGTTCCGGCGCGTTCTCCTCCTCTGTTCCGGCGCGTTCTCCTCCTCTGTTCCGGCGCGTTCTCCTCCTCTGTTCCGGCGCGTTCTCCTCCTCTGTTCCGGCGCGTTCTCCTCCTCTGTTCCGGCGCGTTCTCCTCCTCTGTTCCAGCGCGTTCTCCTCCTCTGTTCCAGCGCGTTCTCCTCCTCTGTTCCTGTTCTAGCGTGTTCTCTGTTCTAGCGTGTTCTCTGTTCTAGCGTGTTCTCTGTTCTAGCGTGTTCTCTGTTCTAGCGTGTTCTCTGTTCTAGCGTGTTCTCTGTTCTAGCGTGTTCTGTTCTAGCGTGTTCTCCTCCTCTGTTCCTGTTCTAGCGTGTTCCTCTGTTCTAGCGTGTTCCTCTGTTCTAGCGTGTTCTCCTCTGTTCTAGCGTGTTCTCCTCTGTTCTAGCGCGTTCTCCTCCTCTGTTCTAGCGCGTTCTCCTCCTCTGTTCTAGCGCGTTCTCCTCCTCTGTTCTAGCGCGTTCTCCTCCTCTGTTCTAGCGCGTTCTCCTCCTCTGTTCCAGCGCGTTCTCCTCCTCTGTTCCAGCGCGTTCTCCTCCTCTGTTCCAGCGCGTTCTCCTCCTCTGTTCCAGCGCGTTCTCCTCCTCTGTTCTAGCGCGTTCTCCTCCTCTGTTCTAGCGTGTTCTCCTCCTCTGTTCCTGTTCTAGCGTGTTCTCCTCTATTCTAGCGTGTTCTCCTCTATTCTAGCGTGTTCTCTGTTCTAGCGTGTTCTCTGTTCTAGCGTGTTCTCTGTTCTAGCGTGTTCTCTGTTCTAGCGTGTTCTCCTCTGTTCCTGTTCTAGCGTGTTCCTCTGTTCTAGCGTGTTCTCCTCTGTTCTAGCGTGTTCTCCTCTGTTCTAGCGTGTTCTCCTCTGTTCTAGCGTGTTCTCCTCTGTTCTAGCGTGTTCTCCTCTGTTCTAGCGTGTTCTCTGTTCTAGCGTGTTCTCTGTTCTAGCGTGTTCTCTGTTCTAGCGTGTTCTCCTCCTCTGTTCCTGTTCTAGCGTGTTCCTCTGTTCTAGCGTGTTCTCCTCTGTTCTAGCGTGTTCTCCTCTGTTCTAGCGTGTTCTCCTCTGTTCTAGCGTGTTCTCCTCTGTTCTAGCGTGTTCTCTGTTCTAGCGTGTTCTCTGTTCTAGCGTGTTCTCTGTTCTAGCGTGTTCTCTGTTCTAGCGTGTTCTCTGTTCTAGCGTGTTCTCCTCTGTTCCTGTTCTAGCGTGTTCCTCTGTTCTAGCGTGTTCCTCTGTTCTAGCGTGTTCTCCTCTGTTCTAGCGTGTTCTCCTCTGTTCTAGCGTGTTCTCTGTTCTAGCGTGTTCTCTGTTCTAGCGTGTTCTCTGTTCTAGCGTGTTCTCTGTTCTAGCGTGTTCTCACTCTGGTAGAACGTTGTGGTCCACCAGGGTCAGTCTCAGTCTTCGTTCTCTCTGGAGTCGCCTCAGATCCAGTTGGTCCCGGAACACGAGCAGATCCCGACTCAAACCGCTCTTTGTGAGAAGAACCAGAGCGTCCGACCTTAGAACCAGATCTTGTTCCGGAATGTTCATGACGGGAACCACCGAGGCCCCGCCCCCTTCAGTCTGTGAGAGAGAGAGATCTAACGGGATCTGAACCAGTTTAACGTGGATCCTCAGAAGAGGATCTGAACCGGTTCATTACCTTGTGGAGGAAGTAAGCGTAGACCAAAGCACAGACCATTGAGTCCATGTCACAGGCTTCATTTCCCAGAACCACATGGACCAGACCAGAACCAGAACCAGAACCAGAACCAGGACCAGGCTGAAAGAGAGAAAGGTCAAGTCTGAACCAGGTCTGAACCCAGTGCCACAGAGAGGGGCCCCCCGAGAGGAACTGTCTGCAGCCGCCCCTGTAGGTTTGTGTCCCGTGTGGCGCTGTAGGTGCGTGTCCGTGTCCCGTGTGGCGCTGTAGGTGCATGTCCCATGTGGAGCTGTAGGTTTGTGTCCGTGTCCCGTGTGGCGCTGTAGGTGCGTGTCCCGTGTGGCGCTGTAGGTGCGTGTGCCGTGTGGCGCTGTAGGTGCGTGTGCCGTGTGGCGCTGTAGGTGCGTGTCCCATGTCCCGTGTGGCGCTGTAGGTGCGTGTCCGTGTCCCGTGTGGCGCTGTAGGTGCGTGTCCGTGTTCCGTGTGGCGCTGTAGGTGCGTGTCCCGTGTGGAGCTGTAGGTTTGTGTCCGTGTCCCGTGTGGAGCTGTAGGTTTGTGTCCGTGTCCCGTGTGGAGCTGTAGGTTTGTGTCCGTGTCCCGTGTGGCGCTGTAGGTGCGTGTCCCGTGTGGAGCTGTAGGTTTGTGTCCGTGTCCCGTGTGGTGCTGTAGGTGCGTGTCCCGTGTGGCGCTGTAGGTGCGTGTCCCGTGTGGCGCTGTAGGTGCGTGTCCCGTGTGGCGCTGTGGGTGCGTGTCCCGTGGGTGCGTGTCCCGTGTGGCGCTGTAGGTGCGTGTCCCGTGTGGCGCTGTAGGTGCGTGTCCCGTGTGGAGCTGTAGGTGCGTGTCCCATGTCCCGTGTGGAGCTGTAGGTGCGTGTCCCATGTCCCGTGTGGAGCTGTAGGTGCGTGTCCCATGTCCCGTGTGGCGCTGTAGGTGCGTGTCCCATGTCCCGTGTGGAGCTGTAGGTGCGTGTCCCATGTCCCGTGTGGAGCTGTAGGTGCGTGTCCGTGTCCCGTGTGGCGCTGTAGGTGCGTGTCCGTGTCCTGTGTGGCGCTGTAGGTGCGTGTCCCGTGTGGAGCTGTAGGTTTGTGTCCGTGTCCCGTGTGGTGCTGTAGGTGCGTGTCCCGTGTGGCGCTGTAGGTGCGTGTCCCGTGTGGCGCTGTAGGTGCGTGTCCCGTGTGGCGCTGTGGGTGCGTGTCCCGTGTGGCGCTGTGGGTGCGTGTCCCGTGTGGCGCTGTAGGTGCGTGTCCCATGTCCCGTGTGGAGCTGTAGGTGCGTGTCCCATGTCCCGTGTGGAGCTGTAGGTGCGTGTCCCATGTCCCGTGTGGCGCTGTAGGTGCGTGTCCGTGTCCCGTGTGGCGCTGTAGGTGCGTGTCCCATGTCCCGTGTGGAGCTGTAGGTGCGTGTCCGTGTCCCGTGTGGCGCTGTAGGTGCGTGTCCCATGTCCCGTGTGGAGCTGTAGGTGCGTGTCCGTGTCCCGTGTGGCGCTGTAGGTGCGTGTCCCATGTCCCGTGTGGAGCTGTAGGTGCGTGTCCGTGTCCCGTGTGGCGCTGTAGGTGCGTGTCCCATGTCCCGTGTGGAGCTGTAGGTGCGTGTCCGTGTCCCGTGTGGCGCTGTAGGTGCGTGTCCCATGTCCCGTGTGGAGCTGTAGGTGCGTGTCCGTGTCCCGTGTGGCGCTGTAGGTGCGTGTCCGTGTCCCGTGTGGCGCTGTAGGTGCGTGTCCCATGTCCCGTGTGGCGCTGTAGGTGCGTGTCCCATGTCCCGTGTGGAGCTGTAGGTGCGTGTCCCATGTCCCGTGTGGAGCTGTAGGTGCGTGTCCGTGTCCCGTGTGGCGCTGTAGGTGCGTGTCCCATGTCCCGTGTGGCGCTGTAGGTGTGTGTCCCATGTGGCGCTGTAGGTGCGTGTCCCATGTCCCGTGTGGAGCTGTAGGTGCGTGTCCGTGTCCCGTGTGGCGCTGTAGGTGCGTGTCCCATGTCCCGTGTGGAGCTGTAGGTGCGTGTCCGTGTCCCGTGTGGCGCTGTAGGTGCGTGTCCCATGTCCCGTGTGGCGCTGTAGGTGCGTGTCCCATGTCCCGTGTGGAGCTGTAGGTGCGTGTCCCATGTCCCGTGTGGAGCTGTAGGTGCGTGTCCCATGTCCCGTGTGGAGCTGTAGGTGCGTGTCCCATGTCCCGTGTGGCGCTGTAGGTGCGTGTCCCATGTCCCGTGTGGCGCTGTAGGTGCGTGTCCGTTACCAGCGCTACTCCGCGGCTTCTCGTCAGAAACTCCTCCATCTGCTCGTCCTCCGGGTTCACGGCGCCTCGTCCTCCGGGTTCACGGCGCCTCGTCCTCCGGGTTCACGGCGCCTCGTCCTCCGGGTTCACGGCGCCTCGTCCTCCGGGTTCACGGCGCCTCGTCCTCCGGGTTCACGGCGCCTCGTCCTCCGGTGCCTCCGCTGCAGTTCTCGCCGCTGCAGCTGAACTCTCCGGTTAACCGTTAACAGAGGCTCCGCACATGACAGCGGGACGAGGTGAAAGGTCAGGCCACCGGAGGAGCGTCATCAGCGGCTACAGCTCTGCACAGTGCCGCCCCGAGTCCAACTGAGAGCACTGCATCCTCCGAGCTACAGAAACACGGACAGAACTACAAATACTATATATATATATATATATATATATATATATATATATATATATATATATATATATATATATATATATATATATATATATATATATATATATATATATATATATATATATATATATATATATATATATATATATATATATATATATATATATATATATATATATATATATACTGTTCACTTTCTGCACCACATCTGTAAATTGAAATGTACATTTTGTGTCAATAATAAGCCTATTTTTAATTTTATCCTTTAGTAGATTAAAATTGTTTTTCTTTAACGCGCCTTTTTATTTGATATAGATTCTTTGATCATTGGCTCCATGGGACATGGGACATGGAACATGGGACATGGGACAAGTTCCATGGGACATGGAACATGGGACATGGGACATGGGACATGGGACATGGAACATGGGACATGGGACATGAGACATGGAACATGTTAAGTGACCATCTAGGGATGAGCCCCAGGTGCAGAGCAGCAGTTTAAGACGCTCCTCTGTCGCTGAACTCTTGCCCGCTCTGTCACATGTGAAGTGTTCAGATTCAAGACAGATAGAGACTGTGTGTGTCCCTCGTGTCCCTCGTGTCCCTCGTGTCCCTCGTACAAATAATGCCAAAAAGTCACATCTCAGAAAAACTATTTCAGGCTCAGACCAAATAACTTAAGGAAAATAACAATCACAAATGACACAAATACACAAATGAATAAACACGTAAAATGTGGACTGCTAAACATTAGAGCAATTTCCTCCAAATCGCTCTTAGTTAATGAATTAATTAGTGACTATAACATAGATCTTCAGCTCTAACTGAAACGTGGCTTCAACAAGACGACTACGTCAGACTAAATGAGTCCACCCCACCCACCCATGTAAACCCCACCCACCCATGTTAACCCCACCCACCCATGTTAACCCCACCCACCCATGTTAACCCCACCCACCCATGTAAACCCCACCCACCCATGTTAACCCCACCCACCCATGTTAACCCCACCCACCCATGTTAACCCCACCCACCCATGGTAACCCCACCCATCCATGTTAACCCCACCCACCCATGTTAACCCCACCCACTCATGTTAACCCCACCCACCCACGTTAACCCCACCCACCCATGTAAACCCCACCCACCCATGTTAACCCCACCCACCCATGTTAACCCCACCCAGCCATGTTAACCCCACCCACCCATGTAAACCCCACCCACCCATGGTAACCCCACCCATGTTAACCCCACCCACCTATGTTAACCCCACCCACCCATGTAAACCCCACCCACCCATGTTAACCCCACCCACCCATGTTAACCCCACCCACCCATGTTAACCCCACCCACCCATGTAAACCCCACCCACTCATGTTAACCCCACCCACCCATGTAAACCCCACCCACCCATGTTAACCCCACCCACCCATGTAAACCCCACCCACCCATGTTAACCCCACCCACCCATGTTAACCCACCCACCCATGTAAACCCCACCCACCCATGTTAACCCCACCCACCTATGTTAACCCCACCCACCCATGTTAACCCCACCCACCCATGTTAACCCCACCCACCCATGGTAACCCCACCCATCCATGTTAACCCCACCCACCCATGTAAACCCCACCCACCCATGTTAACCCCACCCACCCATGTTAACCCCACCCACCAATGGTGACCCCACCCACCAATGGTAACCCCACCCATCCATGTTAACCCCACCCACCCATGTTAACCCCACCCACCCATGTTAACCCCACCCACCCATGGTAACCCCACCCATCCATGTTAACCCCACCCACCCATGTAAACCCCACCCACCCATGTAAACCCCACCCATCCATGTTAACCCCACCCACCCATGTAAACCCCACCCACCCATGGTAACCCCACCCATCCATGTTAACCCCACCCACCTATGTTAACCCCACCCACCCATGTTAACCCCACCCACCCATGTTAACCCCACCCACCCATGGTAACCCCACCCATCCATGTTAACCCCACCCACCCATGTAAACCCCACCCACCCATGTTAACCCCACCCACCCATGTTAACCCCACCCACCAATGGTGACCCCACCCACCAATGGTAACCCCACCCATCCATGTTAACCCCACCCACCCATGTTAACCCCACCCACCCATGTTAACCCCACCCACCCATGGTAACCCCACCCACCCATGTAAACCCCACCCACCCATGTTAACCCCACCCACCCATGTTAACCCCACCCACCCATGTAAACCCCACCCACCCATGTAAACCCCACCCACCCATGTTAACCCCACCCACCCATGTAAACCCCACCCACCCATGTTAACCCCACCCATGTTAACTTTCAGACTGCCAGGAGCACAGGCCGAGGTGGTGGTGTGGCAGTGATCTCCCACTCAAGCGACTCATGAGCCCTAAAACTAACAATGCATTTCACTCATTTGAAAGCCTTATGCTGTCAATCACATGTCCAAATATGAAAAACCAAAAAGGAGTTTTGTTCATAGTTATCTACCGACCTCCTGGTCCATATTCAGAGTTTTTAACAGAGTTTTCTGACTTTATATCAAACTTAGAGTTAGCCTGGGATAAAATAGTTATAGTTGGAGACTTTAATATCCACGTGAACATGAGTGATGACGCTCTCAGTAATGCCTTCAGCGCCTTGTTAGACAGCATTGGTTTCACTCAGAATGTAAATAAAGCGACTCACACTCACAAGAACACTCTGGATCTTGTCCTAACGTATGGAACAGAGATTAGTGACCTCATTGTCCTCCCTCAAAACTCTATATTGTCAGATCATTTCATAATTACATTTCAGTTTATTCTTAAAGATCATCCAGTCCCACAAAATAAAGTTATAATGAAAAGGACAATATCTGAAAAATCTATCTCAAAATTCAAAGAAATTATAGAGCCAATATTCAGTGACATGTCATGTGATCATGTCATGTGATCATGTCATGTGATCATGTCATGTGATCATGTCATGTGATCACGTCATATGATCACGTCATGTGATCACGTCATGTGATCCTGCTGAGAACAGTTTTAGTCCCAGTTTAAGTGATCAATGTGTCGACTTGACCATGAATTCTCTGAAGTCTGCTCTTGATGTTGTAGCGCCGTTAAAACAGAAGGTCATTAGGCCAAAGCGCCTCCTCCTGGTACAACCAAGAACTGCGTTCACATAAACAAAGAGTTAGAAAGTTAGAGGGATTATTTCGTCGCTCTCACACAGAAGAATCTCTAAAAGCAGGAGAAGTTGCTCCTGTCCTGTCAGCAGCTCTGTGTGAGGCCAGAACCAGAGACTATTCACATCTAATAGAAATCAACAAAAGTAACACTACATTTCTTTTCAGCGCTGTAGCTAGGCTAACAAACTGTCACAGCAGTAGAGCCCTCACTCCCAGCTTCTCTCAGCTCTGATGATTTCCTCCTATTTTTTAACAATAAAATAAAAACAATCAGAGATAAATGAGATAAAATTACTCGCTCTATTAGCCCTGAACGAGCCCAAACTGTAAATCTAACGTCCCATATAAATCCACCTGTGACTTTAGAAATGTTCAGCTGTTGATCAAGAGAGAGAACTTCAGCCCTTATGTCCTCTAAAAGCTCCACTTGTGTCCTAGACCCCATTCCAAGCTCCTCAAAGACATTCTCCCCCTAATTATAGACTCTATTCTTACTATAATAAATACTTCTGTAGAAAGTGCTTATGTTCCGCGTCCTTCAAACATGCAGTCATTAAACCTCTTCTGAAAAAGACTCATCTAGATCCCGACCTATTGGTAAACTACAGACCTATTTATAACACACCGCAGCAGGGTTCAGAGCCCACCACAGCAGGGTTCAGAGCCCACCACAGCACTGAAACTGCACTAGTTAAAGTCACAAATGATTTGTTATTAGCCGCTGATGATGGACTGGTCTCAGTCCTGGTCCTGTTGGACCTCAGCGCAGCGTTTGACACCATCGACCACAACATTCTACTGCAGAGGTTAGAATGTGATGTAGGTGTCAGAGGCCCCGCCCTCAGAGGCCCATACCTCAGAGGCTCCGCCCTCAGAGGCCCCGCCCTCAGCTGGTTTAAATCCTATTTATCTGATAGGTTCCAATTTGTTCATGTAAACCAGAGCTCCTCACCTGCTCTAAAGTAATTTACGGTGTGCCACAGGGATCAGTACTCGGTCCAATTCTGTTTACTCTTTACATGCAGCCGTTAGGTCACATGATCAGGTCACATGGCATTAACTTCCACTGCTATGCAGATGACACTCAGCTGTATTTATCAATGAAACCTGATCAGAGCGATCAAGTAGACAGACTTAGTACTTGTGTGAAGGAGATAAAAACCTGGATGACACTAAACTACCTGCTTCTTAACCCTGAAAAAACCGAGGTCATTGTGCTTGGCCCTAAGCATCTACGAGACGCTCTATCTGAGCAGATAGTCACACTGGACAATGTCAGTGTAGCCTCCAGTTCTACTGTAAGAAACCTTGGAGTCTTATTTGACCAGGAGCTCTCATTTAAAGCTCATATAAATCAAGCTTGTAAAACAGCCTATTTCCATTTGCGCAACAAGAGCCAAAATCAGAAGAATCCGGCCTAAAAGTGATGCCGAAAAACTTATCCATGCATTTGTAACGACTAGATTAGACTACTGTAACTCCTGCTCACAGCAGGTCCTAAAAGCTCCATAAAAAGCTTTCAACTGGTTCAAAATGCAGCAGCAAGATTACAACAGGAACAAAAAGAAGAGAGCACATTACGCCGGTGCTGGAGTCTCTTCACTGGCTCCTGTCGAGTTTAGAATCACATTTAAAATTCTACTCTTGACCTACAAAGCCATAAATGACATGGCCCCATCCTACCTCAAAGATGCTATAGAACCATCTCATCCAAACAGAGCTCTTCGCTCTCAGAATGCTGGCCTTCTGGTGGTGCCAAGAGTCTCTAAAAGTACTGTAGGAGGTAGAGCCTTCTGGTGGTGCCAAGAGTCTCTAAAAGTACTGTAGGAGGTAGAGCCTTCTGGTGGTGCCAAGAGTCTCTAAAAGTACTGTAGGAGGTAGAGCCTTCTGGTGGTGCCAAGAGTCTCTAAAAGTACTGTAGGAGGTAGAGCGTTTAGCTACCAAGCTCCTGTGTTATGGAATCAGCTCCCGACCCATGTTAAATATGCTGACACAGTCTCTTCATTTAAGTCCAGGCTTAAAACGTTCCTCTTCGAAATCGCTTATGGTCAGAGTAGTTAGGAACATAAAGATAAACCCACAGCTTTAGCTATGCTGCCCTAGGAGTAACTATGCTGGGGGAAGTATGACAGCTTGAGCACTATCCTCTTCTTCTTCTGACTACTTATTCTATCAAACAATATTTATTTTTTGATTCCACTTGCAAACTGTTCACCGCCTTCTTTTCTTTCTCTCACTCCTGAGGACCTGTGGACCCAGATGTCCCTCTCCTGGTGAAGTGTCCCTGCCCTGTGTGGACGGTCCCTCATCTGCCTGAAGAGTGTCTCCAGCTCCAGTCTCCCTCGTGTCTGTGAGAGTCACGTCCTCCTTCACTGGAACTAACACAGGGACATACGCTTTTGTCCCAAAGAGGTTTTTTTTGTAGTTTTTCCTGCAGAAGGAGGAGCTAAGGACAGAGGGAGGAGCTAAGGACAGAGGACCTGGGACATTGTCCCTCACCACCACAGACATTGTTGATTCATTTCTCCCTGTGGCCCTCAGAGGCAACTGTTGTTGTGATTTTGGGCCTTACAAAAATAAATTGATTTGATTTGATTTGATTTGAACATGGAACATGAAACATGGGACATGGGACATGGGACATGGGACATGGAATATAGAACATGGGACATGGGACATGGGACATGGGACATGGGACATGGAACATTGGACAGTGGACATGGAACATGAAACATGGGACATGGGACATGGGACATGGAATATAGAACATGGGACATGGGACATGGGACATGGGACATGGAACATGGGACATGTGACATGGGACATGGAACGTGGAACATGGGACATTGGACAGTGGACATGGAACATGAAACATGGGACATGGAACATGGAACATGGAACATGGGACAGTGGACATGGAACATGAAACATGGGACAGTGGACATGGAACATGAAACATGGGATATGGGACATGGAACAATGAACATGGGACATGGGACATGGGACATGGGACATGCGACATGAAACATGGAACATGGGACATGGAACATGGGACATGGAACAATGAACATGGGACATGGGACATGGAACATGGAACATGGAACATTGGACAGTGGACATGGAACATGAAACATGGGACATGGAATATAGAACATGGGACATAGGACATGGGACATGGGACATGGGACATGGAACATGGGACATGTGACATGGGACATGGAACATGGAACATGGGACATTGGACAGTGGACATGGAACATGAAACATGGGACATGGAACATGGGACAGTGGACATGGAACATGAAACATGGGACAGTGGACATGGAACATGAAACATGGGATATGGGACATGGGACATGGGAAATGGAACATGGGACATGGAACATGGGACATGGAACAATGAACATGGGACATGGGACATGCGACATGAAACATGGGACATGGGACATGGAATATGGAACATGGGACATGGAACATGGAACATGGGACATGGGACATGGGACATGGGACATGGGACATGCGACATGAAACATGGGACATGGGACATGGGACATGGAACATGGAACATGGGACATGGACCATGGGACATGGGACATGGAACATTGGACAGTGGACATGGAACATGAAACATGGGACATGGAACATGGAATATGGAATATGGAACATGGGACATGGACCATGGGACATGGAACATGGAACATGGGACAGTGGACATGGAACATGAAACATGAAACATGGGACATGGGACATGGGACATGAAACATGGGATATGTTCCATGGGACATTGAACATGGGACATGGGACATGGAACATGGGACATGGGACATGGGACATGAAACATGGGACATGGAACATGGGACATGGGACATGGGACATGGGACATGGAACATTAAAAATGGGACATGTTCCATGGGACATTGAACATGGGACATGAAACATGGGAAATGGGACATGGAACATGGGACATGGAACATGGAACATGGGACATGGGACATGGGACATGGAACATGGGAAATGGGACATGGAACATGGAACATGAGACATGGGACATGGAATATGGAATATGGAACATGGGACATGGACCATGGGACATGGAACATGGGACAGTGGACATGGAACATGAAACATAAAACATGGGACATGGGACATGGGACATGAAACATGGGATATGTTCCATGGGACATTGAACATGGGACATGGGACATGGAACATGGGACATGGGACATGGAACATGGAACATGGGACATGGGACATGGGACATGGAACATGGAACATGGAACATGGAACATGAAACATGGGACATGTTCCATGGGACATGGGACATGAAACATGGGACATGGAACATGGGACATTAAAAATGGGACATGTTCCATGGAACATGAAACATGGGACATGTTCCATGGGACATGGGACATGAAACATGGGACATGGAACATGGGACATGGGACATTAAAAATGGGACATGTTCCATGGGACATTGAACATGGGACATGAAACATGGGACATGGGACATGGAACATGGAACATGGGACATGGGACATGGGACATGGAACATGGGAAATGGGACATGGAACATGGAACATGAGACATGGGACATGGGACATGGAACATGGAACATGGAACATGGGACAGTGGACATGGAACATGAAACATGGGACATGGGACATGGGACAGTGGACATGGAACATGAAACATGGGACATGGGACATGGGACATGGGACATGGAATATGGAACATGGGACATGGAACATGGGACAGTGGACATGGAACATGAAACATGGGACAGTGGACATGGAACATGAAACATGGGATATGGGACATGGGACATGGGAAAGGGAACATGGGACATGGAACAATGAACATGGGACATGGGACATGCGACATGAAACATGGGACATGGGACATGGGACATGGAACATTGGACAGTGGACATGGAACATGAAACATGGGACATGGACCATGGAACATGGGACAGTGGACATGGAACATGAAACATGGGACATGGAACATGGGACATGGGACATGGGACATGGAACACGGGACATGGAACATGGGAAATGGGACATGGAACATGGAACATGAGACATGGGACATGGGACATGGAACATGGAACATGGGACATGGAACATGGGACATGGGACATGGGACATGGGACATGGAACATGGAACATGGAACATGGGACATGGAACATGGGACATGGGACATGGGACATGGAACATTAAAAATGGGACATGTTCCATGGGACATTGAACATGGGACATGGAATATGGGACATGGGACATGGAACATGAAACATGGGACATGGAACATGGAACATGGAACATGGAACATGGGATATGGGACATGGGATATGGGACATGGGACATGGAACATGAAACATGGGACATGGGACATGGAACATGGGACATGGAACATGGAACATGGGATATGGGACATGGGATATGGGACATGGGACATGGAACATGGGACATTGGACATGGGACATGGGACATGGGACATGGAACATGGGACATTGGACATGGGACATGGAACATGGAACATGGGACAGTCGACATGGAACATGAAACATGGGACATGGGACATGGGACATGGAACATGGAACATGGGACAGTGGACATGGAACATGAAACATGGGTTATGGGACATGGGACATGGAACATGGAACATGGGACATTGGACATGGGACATGGGACATGGGACATGGGACATGGAACATGGAACATGGGACAGTCGACATGGAACATGAAACATGGGACATGGGACATGGGACATGGAACATGGAACATGGGACATTGGACATGGGACATGGAACATGGAACATGGGACAGTCGACATGGAACATGAAACATGGGACATGGAACATGGAACATGGAACATGGGACATGGGACATGGAACATGGAACATGAAACATGGGACATGAAACATGGGACATGTTCCATGGGACATTGAACATGGGACATGGGACATGGAACATGGGACATGGGACATGGAACATGGGACAGTGGACATGGAACATGAAACATGGGACATGGGACATGGGACATGGGACATGGAACATGGGACATGGCACATGGGACATGGGACATGGGACATGGGACATGAAACATGGGACATTGAACATGGGACATGGGACATGGAACATGGGACATTGGACATGGAACATGAAACATGGGACATTGAACATGGGACATGGGACATGGGACATGGGACATGGAACATGGGACATGGAACATGAAACATGGGACATGGGACATGGGACATAGGACATGGAACATGGGACATGGGACATGGAACATGGATGGACCATGGGACATGGAACATGGGACATGGAACATGGGACATGGGACATCGGACATGGAACATGGGACATGAAACATGGAACATGGGACATGGGACATGGAACATGGGACATGGGACATGGGACATGGAACATGCAACATGGAACATGGGACAGTGGACATGGAACATGAAACATGGGACATGGAACATGGAACATGGGACATGGAACATGGAACATGGAACATGGGACAGTGGACATGGAACATGGAACATGGGACATGGAACATGGAACATGAAACATGGGACATGTTCCATGGGACATGGAACATGGGACATGGGACATGGGACATGAAACATGGGATATTGAACATGGGACATGGGACATGGAACATGGGACATGGAACATGGGACATGGAACAATGAACATGGGACATGGGACATGCGACATGAAACATGGGATATGGGACATGGAACATGGAACATTGGACAGTGGACATGGAACATGAAACATGGGACATGGGACATGGAATATGGAATATGGAACATGGGACATGGACCATGGGACATGGAACATGGAACATGAAACATGGGACATGGGACATGGGACATGGGACATGTAACATGGGACATGGGACATGGGACATGGGACATGGGACATGTAACATGGGACATGGGACATGAAACATGGGATATGTTCCATGGGACATTGAACATGGGACATGGGACATGGAACATGGGACATGGAACATGGAACATGGAACATTGAACATGGGACATGGAACATGGAACATGGAACATGAAACATGGGACAGTGGACATGGAACATGAAACATGGGACATGGGACATGAAACATGGGACATGGAACATGGGACATGGGACATGGAACATGGAACATGGAACATGGGACAGTGGACATGGAACATGAAACATGGGACATGGGACATGGGACATGGAACATGGGACATGGCACATGGGACATGGGACATGGGACATGGGACATGGGACATGAAACATGGGACATTGAACATGGGACATGGGACATGGAACATGGAACATGGGACATGGGACATGGAACATGAAACATGGGACATTGAACATGGGACATGGGACATGGGACATGGGACATGGAACATGGGACATGGGACATGGAACATGAAACATGGGACATGGGACATGAAACATGGGACATGGGACATGGGACATCGGACATGGAACATGGGACATGAAACATGGAACATGGGACATGGGACATGGAACATGGGACATGGGACATGGGACATGGAACATGCAACATGGAACATGGGACAGTGGACATGGAACATGAAACATGGGACATGGAACATGGAACATGGGACATGGAACATGGAACATGGAACATGGGACAGTGGACATGGAACATGGAACATGGGACATGGAACATGGAACATGAAACATGGGACATGTTCCATGGGACATGGAACATGGGACATGGGACATGGGACATGAAACATGGGATATTGAACATGGGACATGGGACATGGAACATGGGACATGGAACATGGGACATGGAACAATGAACATGGGACATGGGACATGCGACATGAAACATGGGATATGGGACATGGAACATGGAACATTGGACAGTGGACATGGAACATGAAACATGGGACATGGGACATGGAATATGGAATATGGAACATGGGACATGGACCATGGGACATGGAACATGGAACATGAAACATGGGACATGGGACATGGGACATGGGACATGTAACATGGGACATGGGACATGGGACATGGGACATGGGACATGTAACATGGGACATGGGACATGAAACATGGGATATGTTCCATGGGACATTGAACATGGGACATGGGACATGGAACATGGGACATGGAACATGGAACATGGAACATTGAACATGGGACATGGAACATGGAACATGGAACATGAAACATGGGACAGTGGACATGGAACATGAAACATGGGACATGGGACATGAAACATGGGACATGGAACATGGGACATGGGACATGGAACATGGAACATGGAACATGGGACAGTGGACATGGAACATGAAACATGGGACATGGGACATGGGACATGGAACATGGGACATGGCACATGGGACATGGGACATGGGACATGGGACATGGGACATGAAACATGGGACATTGAACATGGGACATGGGACATGGAACATGGAACATGGGACATGGGACATGGAACATGAAACATGGGACATTGAACATGGGACATGGGACATGGGACATGGGACATGGAACATGGGACATGGGACATGGAACATGAAACATGGGACATGGGACATGGGACATGGGACATGAAACATGGGACATGGGACATGGGACATAGGCATGGAACATGGGACATGGAACATGGGACATGGGACATCGGACATGGAACATGGGACATGGGACATGGGACATGGAACATGGAACATGGAACATGGGACATGGGACATGGCACATGGAACATGGGACAGTGGACATGGAACATGAAACATGGGATATGGGACATGGAACATGGGACATGGAACATGAAACATGAAACATGGAACATGGGACATGGGACATGGAACATGGGACATGGGACATGGGACATGGAACATGGAACATGGAACATGGGACAGTGGACATGGAACATGAAACATGGGACATGGAACATGGAACATGGGACATGGCACATGGCACATGGGACATGGAACATGGAACATGGGACAGTGGACATGGAACATGGGACATGGCACATGGGACATGGAACATGGAACATGGGACAGTGGACATGGAACATGGAACATGGAACATGGGACATGGAACATGGAACATGAAACATGGGACATGTTCCATGGGACATGGGACATGAAACATGGGACATGGAACATGGGATATTGAACATGGGACATGGGACATGGAACATGGGACATGGGATATGGGACATGGAACATGGGACATGGAACAATGAACATGGAACATGGGACATGGGACATGCGACATGAAACATGGGACATGGAACATGGCACATGGCACATGGAACATGGAACATGGGACATGGGACATGGGACATGGAACATGGGACATGGGACATGGGACATGGGACATGGGACATGGGACATGAAACATGGGACATGGAACATGGAACATGGCACATGGAACATGGAACATGGCACATGGAACATGGAACATGGGACATGGGACATGGGACATGGGACATGGGACATGAAACATTGGACAGTGGACATGGAACATGGAACATGAGACATGGGACATGGGACATGGAACATGGAACATGGGACATGGAACATGGGACATGGGACATGGAACATGGAACATGGAACATGGGACATGGAACATGGGACATGGAACATGGAACATTGGACATGGGACATGGGACATGGAACATGGGACATGGGACAGTGGACATGGAACATGAAACATGGGTTATGGGACATGGAACATGGAACATGGAACATTAAAAATGGGACATGTTCCATGGGACATTGAACATGGGACATGGAAATAGGGACATTGGACATGGAACATGAAACATGGGACATGGAACATGGAACATGGAACATGGGATATGGGACATGGGATATGGGACATGGGACATGGAACATGAAACATGGGACATGGGACATGGAACATGGGACATGGAACATGGAACATTGGACATGGGACATGGGACATGGAACATGGGACATGGGACAGTGGACATGGAACATGAAACATGGGTTATGGGACATGGAACATGGAACATGGGACATGGGACATGGAACATGGAACATGAAACATGGGACATGGGACATGGGACATGAAACATGGGACATGTTCCATGGGACATTGAACATGGGACATGGGACATGGAACATGGGACATGGGACATGGAACATGAAACATGGGACATGGGACATGGGACATGAAACATGGGACATGGGACATGGGACATAGGACATGGAACATGGGACATGGGACATGGAACATGGATGGAACATGGGACATGGAACATGGGACATGGAACATGGGACATGGGACATCGGACATGGAACATGGGACATGGGACATGGGACATGGAACATGGAACATGGAACATGGGACATGGAACATGGCACATGGCACATGGAACATGGAACATGGGACATGGGACATGGGACATGGAACATGGGACATGGGACATGGGACATGGGACATGGGACATGGGACATGAAACATGGGACATGGAACATGGAACATGGCACATGGAACATGGAACATGGCACATGGAACATGGAACATGGGACATGGGACATGGGACATGGGACATGGGACATGAAACATTGGACAGTGGACATGGAACATGGAACATGAGACATGGGACATGGGACATGGAACATGGAACATGGGACATGGAACATGGGACATGGGACATGGGACATGGAACATGGAACATGGGACATGGAACATGGGACATGGGACATGGAACATGGGACATGGAACATGGAACATTGGACATGGGACATGGGACATGGAACATGGGACATGGGACAGTGGACATGGAACATGAAACATGGGTTATGGGACATGGAACATGGAACATGGAACATTAAAAATGGGACATGTTCCATGGGACATTGAACATGGGACATGGAAATAGGGACATTGGACATGGAACATGAAACATGGGACATGGAACATGGAACATGGAACATGGGATATGGGACATGGGATATGGGACATGGGACATGGAACATGAAACATGGGACATGGGACATGGAACATGGGACATGGAACATGGAACATTGGACATGGGACATGGGACATGGAACATGGGACATGGGACAGTGGACATGGAACATGAAACATGGGTTATGGGACATGGAACATGGAACATGGGACATGGGACATGGAACATGGAACATGAAACATGAAACATGGGACATGGGACATGGGACATGAAACATGGGACATGTTCCATGGGACATTGAACATGGGACATGGGACATGGAACATGGGACATGGGACATGGAACATGAAACATGGGACATGGGACATGGGACATGAAACATGGGACATGGGACATGGGACATAGGACATGGAACATGGGACATGGGACATGGAACATGGATGGAACATGGGACATGGAACATGGGACATGGAACATGGGACATGGGACATCGGACATGGAACATGGGACATGGGACATGGGACATGGAACATGGAACATGGAACATGGGACATGGGACATGGAACATGGGACATGGAACATGGGACATGGGACATGGAACATGGGACATGGGACATGGAACATTAAAAATGGGACATGTTCCATGGGACATTGAACATGGGACATGGAATATGGGACATGGAACATGAAACATGGGACATGGAACATGGAACATGGAACATGGGATATGGGACATGGGATATGGGACATGGGACATGGGACATGGAACATGAAACATGGGACATGGGACATGGAACATGGGACATGGAACATGGAACATGGGATATGGGACATGGGATATGGGACATGGGACATGGGACATGGAACATGGGACATTGGACATGGGACATGGGACATGGAACATGGGACATTGGACATGGGACATGGAACATGGAACATGGGACAGTCGACATGGAACATGAAACATGGGACATGGGACATGGAACATGGAACATGGGACAGTGGACATGGAACATGAAACATGGGTTATGGGACATGGAACATGGAACATGGAACATGGGACATGGGACATGGAACATGAAACATGGGACATGAAACATGGGACATGAAACATGGGACATTGAACATGGGACATGGGACATGGAACATGGGACATGGGACATGGAACATGGAACATGGGACAGTGGACATGGAACATGAAACATGGGACATGGGACATGGGACATGGAACATGGGACATGGCACATGGGACATGGGACATGGGACATGGGACATGAAACATGGGACATTGAACATGGGACATGGGACATGGAACATGGGACATTGGACATGGAACATGAAACATGGGACATTGAACATGGGACATGGGACATGGGACATGGGACATGGAACATGGGACATGGGACATGGAACATGGGACATGGGACATGGGACATGAAACATGGGGCATGGGACATGGGACATAGGACATGGAACATGGGACATGGGACATGGAACATGGATGGAACATGGGACATGGAACATGGGACATGGAACATGGGACATGGGACATCGGACATGGAACATGGGACATGGGACATGGAACATGGAACATGGAACATGGGACATGGGACATGGCACATGGAACATGGGACAGTGGACATGGAACATGAAACATGGGATATGGGACATGGAACATGGGACATGGAACATGAAACATGAAACATGGAACATGGGACATGGGACATGGAACATGGGACATGGGACATGGGACATGGAACATGGAACATGGGACAGTGGACATGGAACATGAAACATGGGACATGGAACATGGGACATGGCACATGGGACATGGAACATGGAACATGGGACAGTGGACATGGAACATGGAACATGGGACATGGGATATGGGACATGGAACATGGGACATGGAACAATGAACATGGAACATGGGACATGGGACATGCGACATGAAACATGGGACATGGGATATGGGACATGGAACATGGAACATTGGACAGTGGACATGGAACATGAAACATGGGACATGGGACATGGAATATGGAATATGGAACATGGGACATGGACCATGGGACATGGAACATGGAACATGAAACATGGGACATGGGACATGGGACATGTAACATGGGACATGGGACATGGGACATGGGACATGTAACATGGGACATGGGACATGAAACATGGGATATGTTCCATAGGACATTGAACATGGGACATGGGACATGGAACATGGAACATGGAACATGGAACATGGGACATGGGACATGGAACATGGAACATGAAACATGGGACATGTTCCATGGGACATGAAACATGGGACATGGAACATGGGACATGGGACATGGGACATGGAACATGGAACATGGGACAGTGGACATGGAACATGAAACATGGGACATGGGACATGGGACATGGAACATGGGACATGGCACATGGGACATGGGACATGGGACATGGGACATGAAACATGGGACATTGAACATGGGACATGGAACATGGGACATGGGACATGGAACATGAAACATGGGACATTGAACATGGGACATGGGACATGGGACATGGGACATGGAACATGGGACATGGAACATGAAACATGGGACATGGGACATGGGACATGGGACATGAAACATGGGACATGGGACATGGGACATAGGACATGGAACATGGGACATGGGACATGGAACATGGGACATGGAACATGGGACATCGGACATGGAACATGGGACATGGGACATGGGACATGGAACATGGAACATGGAACATGGGACATGGGACATGGCACATGGAACATGGGACAGTGGACATGGAACATGAAAATTGGGATATGGGACATGGAACATGGGACATGGAACATGAAACATGAAACATGGAACATGGGACATGGGACATGGAACATGGGACATGGGACATGGAACATGGAACATGGAACATGGGACAGTGGACATGGAACATGAAACATGGGACATGGAACATGGAACATGGGACATGGCACATGGGACATGGAACATGGAACATGGGACAGTGGACATGGAACATGGAACATGAAACATGGGACATGTTCCATGGGACATGGAACATGGGACATGGGACATGAAACATGGGACATGGAACATGGGATATTGAACATGGGACATGGGACATGGAACATGGGACATGGGACATGGGATATGGGACATGGAACATGGGACATGGAACAATGAACATGGAACATGGGACATGCGACATGAAACATGGGACATGGAACATGGCACATGGCACATGGAACATGGAACATGGGACATGGGACATGGGACATGGAACATGGGACATGGGACATGGGACATGGGACATGGGACATGGGACATGGGACATGAAACATGGGACATGGAACATGGAACATGGCACATGGAACATGGAACATGGCACATGGAACATGGAACATGGGACATGGGACATGGAACATGGGACATGGGACATGGGACATGGGACATGGGACATGGAACATGGAACATGGGACATGGAACATGGGACATGGGACATGAAACATGGGACATGGAACATTAAAAATGGGACATGTTCCATGGGACATTGAACATGGGACATGGAATATGGGACATTGGACATGGAACATGAAACATGGAACATGGAACATGGAACATGGAACATTGGACATGGGACATGGGACATGGAACATGGGACATGGGACATGGGACATGGAACATGGGACATGGGACAGTGGACATGGAACATGAAACATGGGTTATGGGACATGGAACATGGAACATGGAACATGGGACATGGGACATGGAACATGGAACATGAAACATGGGACATGGGACATGAAACATGGGACATGTTCCATGGGACATTGAACATGGGACATGGGACATGGAACATGGGACATGGGACATGGAACATGAAACATGGGACATGGGACATGGGACATGGGACATGAAACATGGGACATGGGACATGGGACATAGGACATGGAACATGGGACATGGGACATGGAACATGGATGGAACATGGGACATGGAACATGGGACATGGAACATGGGACATGGGACATCGGACATGGAACATGGGACATGGGACATGGGACATGGGACATGGAACATGGAACATGGAACATGGGACATGGGACATGGCACATGGAACATGGGACAGTGGACATGGAACATGAAACATGGGATATGGGACATGGAACATGGGACATGGTACATGGGACATGGAACATGAAACATGAAACATGGAACATGGGACATGGGACATGGAACATGGAACATGGGACAGTGGACATGGAACATGAAACATGGGACATGGAACATGGAACATGGGACATGGCACATGGGACATGGAACATGGAACATGGGACAGTGGACATGGTACATGGAACATGGGACATGGAACATGGGACATGGGACATGGGACATGAAACATGGGACATGGAACATGGGATATTGAACATGGGACATGGGACATGGAACATGGGACATGGGACATGGGATATGGGACATGGAACATGGGACATGGAATAATGAACATGGAACATGGGACATGGGACATGCGACATGAAACATGGGACATGGGATATGGGACATGGAACATGGAACATTGGACAGTGGACATGGAACATGAAACATGGGACATGGGACATGGGACATGGAATACGGAATATGGAACATGGGACATGGACCATGGGACATGGAACATGGAACATGAAACATGGGACATGGGACATGGGACATGGGACATGTAACATGGGACATGGGACATGGGACATGGGACATGTAACATGGGACATGGGACATGAAACATGGGATATGTTCCATGGGACATTGAACATGGGACATGGGACATGGAACATGGGACATGGAACATGGAACATGGGACATGGGACATGGAACATGGAACATGAAACATGGGACATGTTCCATGGGAAATGGGACATGAAACATGGGACATGGGACATGGGACATGGGACTAGGGACAAGGAACATTAAAAATGGGACATGTTCCATGGGACATTGAACATGGGACATGAAACATGGGACATGGAACATGGAACATGGGACATGGGACATGGAACATGGGACATGGGACATGGAACATGGGAAATGGGACATGGAACATGGAACATGAGACATGGGACATGGGACATGGGACATGGAACATGGAACATTGGACAGTGGACATGGAACATGAAATATGGGACATGGGACATGGAATATGGAACATGGGACATGGGACATGGGACATGGAACATGGAACATGGGACAGTGGACATGAAACATGAAACATGGGACATGGGACATGGGACATGGAACATGGGACATGGGACATGGAACATGGAACATGGAACATGAGACATGGGACATGGGACATGGGACATGGGACATGGAACATGGAACATGGGACATTGAACATGGGACATGGGACATGGAACATGGGACATGGGACATGGAACAGGAAACATGAAACATGGGACATGGAACATGAAACATGGGAGATGGGACATGGGACATGGGACATGGGAAATGGAACATGGGACATGGAACATGGGACATGGAACAATGAACATGGGACATGCGACATGAAACATGGGACATGGGACATGAAACATGGGACATGGAACATGGAACATTGGACAGTGGACATGGAACATGAAACATGGGACAGTGGACATGGAACATGAAACATGGGATATGGGACATGGGACATGGGAAATGGAACATGGGACATGGAACATGGGACATGGAACAATGAACATGGGACATGGGACATGCGACATGGGACATGGGACATGGGACATGGAACATGGAACATGGAAGATGGAACATTGGACAGTGGACATGAAACATGAAACATGGGACATGGGACATGGGACATGGAATATGGAACATGGGACATGGGACATGGGACATGGAACATTGGACAGTGGACATGGAATATGGAACATGGGACATGGAACATGGAACATGGAACATGGGACATGGGACATGGAATATTGGACACTGGACATGGAACATGAAACATGGGACATGGAACATTGGACAGTGGACATGAAACATGAAACATGGGACATGGGACATGGGACATGGAATATGGAACATGGGACATGGACCATGGGACATGGAACATGGGACATGGGACATGGGACATGGAACACGGGACATGGAACATGGGAAATGGGACATGGAACATGGAACATGAGACATGGGACATGGGACATGGAACATGGAACATGGAACATGGGACATGGAACATGGGACATGGGACATGGGACATGGAACATGGAACATGGGACATGGAACATGAAACATGGGACATGGGACATGGAACATGGGACATGGAACATGGAACATGGAACATGGGATATGGGACATGGGATATGGGACATGGGACATGGAACATGAAACATGGGACATGGGACATGGAACATGGGACATGGGACATTGGACATGGGACATGGGACATGGAAAATGGGACATTGGACATGGAACATGGAACATGGGACAGTCGACATGGAACATGAAACATGGGACATGGGACATGGGACATGGAACATGGAACATGGGACAGTGGACATGGAACATGAAACATGGGTTATGGGACATGGAACATGGAACATGGAACATGGGACATGGGACATGGAACATGGAACATGAAACATGAAACATGGGACATGGGACATGGAACATGGAACATGGAACATGGGATATGGGACATGGGATATGGGACATGGGACATGGAACATGAAACATGGGACATGGGACATGGAACATGGGACATTGGACATGGGACATGGGACATGGAACATGGGACATTGGACATGGGACATGGAACATGGAACATGGGACAGTCGACATGGAACATGAAACATGGGACATGGGACAAGGGACATGGAACATGGAACATGGGACAGTCGACATGGAACATGAAACATGGGACATGGGACATGGGACATGGAACATGGGACAGTCGACATGGAACATGAAACATGGGACATGGGACATGGGACATGGAACATGGGACAGTGGACATGGAATATGAAACATGGGTTATGGGACATGGAACATGGAACATGGGACATGGGACATGGAACATGGAACATGGGACATGGGACATGGGACATGAAACATGGGACATGTTCCATGGGACATTGAACATGGGACATGGAACAAGGGACATGGGACATGGAACATGGAACATGGGACAGTGGACATGGAACATGGAACATGGGACAGTGGACATGGAACATGAAACATGGGACATGGGACATGGGACATGGAACATGGGACACGGCACATGGGACATGGGACATGGGACATGAAACATGGGACATTGAACATGGGACATGGGAAATGGAACATGGGACATGGGACATGGAACATGAAACATGGGACATTGAACATGGGACATGGGACATGGGACATGGGACATGGAACATGGAACATGGGACATGTTCCATGGGACATGGAACATGGGACATGGAACATGGAACATGGAACATTGGACAGTGGACATGGAACATGAAATATGGGACATGGGACATGGGACATGGGACTAGGGACATGGAACATTAAAAATGGGACATGTTCCATGGGACATTGGACATGGGACATGGGACATGGGACATGGAACATGGAACATGGGACATGGGACATGGAACATGGGAAATGGGACATGGAACATGGAACATGGGACATGAAACATGGAACATGGAACATTGGACAGTGGACATGGAACATGAAATATGGGACATGGGACATGGAATATGGAACATGGGACATGGAACATGGGACATGGAACATGGAACATGGGACAGTGGACATGGAACATGGGACATGGGACATGGGACATGGAACATGGGACATGGAACATGGAACATGGAACATAAGACATGGGACATGGGACATGGGACATGGAACATGGGACATTGAACATGGGACATGGGACATGGAACATGGGACATGGGACATGGAACAGGAAACATGAAAAATTGGACATGGAACATGGAACATGGGAGATGGGACATGGGACATGGGAAATGGAACATGGGACATGGAACATGGGACATGGGACATCGGACATGGAACATGGGACATGGGACATGGAACATGGAACATGGAACATGGGACATGGGACATGGCACATGGAACATGGGACAGTGGACATGGAACATGAAACATGGGATATGGGACATGGAACATGGGACATGGTACATGGGACATGGAACATGAAACATGGAACATGGGACATGGGACATGGAACATGGGACATGGGACATGGGACATGGAACATGGAACATGGAACATGGGACAGTGGACATGGAACATGAAACATGGGACATGGAACATGGAACATGGGACAGTGGACATGGAACATGGAACATGGGACATGGAACATGGAACATGAAACATGGGACATGTTCCATGGGACATGGAACATGGGACATGGGACATGGGACATGAAACATGGGACATGGAACATGGGATATTGAACATGGGACATGGGACATGGAACATGGGACATGGGACATGGGATATGGGACATGGAACATGGGACATGGAACAATGAACATGGAACATGGCACATGGCACATGGAACATGGGACATGGGACATGGGACATGGAACATGGGACATGGGACATGGGACATGGGACATGGGACATGAAACATGGGACATGGAACATGGAACATGGCACATGGAACATGGAACATTGCACATGGAACATGGAACATGGGACATGGGACATGGGACATGGAACATGGGACATGGAACATGGAACATGGCACATGGAACATGGAACATGAGACATGGGACATGGGACATGGAACATGGAACATGGGACATGGAACATGGGACATGGGACATGGGACATGGGACATGGAACATGGAACATGGGACATGGAACATGGGACATGGGACATGAAACATGGGACATGGAACATTAAAAATGGGACATGTTCCATGGGACATTGAACATGGGACATGGAATATGGGACATGGGACATGGAACATGAAACATGGGACATGGAACATGGAACATGGAACATGGAACATGGAACATGGGATATGGGACATTGGCTATGGGACATGGGACATGGAACATGAAACATGGGACATGGGACATGAAACATGGGACATGGAACATGGAACATTGGACATGGGACATGGGACATGGAACATGGGACATGGGACATGGGACATGGGACATGGAACATGGGACATGGGACAGTGGACATGGAACATGAAACATGGGTTATGGGACATGGAACATGGAACATGGAACATGGAACATGAAACAAGAAACATGGGACATGGGACATGGGACATGAAACATGGGACATGTTCCATGGGACATTGAACATGGGACATGGAACATGGGACAAGGAACATGAAACATGGGACATGGGACATGGGACATGGGACATGGGACATGAAACATGGGACATGGGACATGGGACATAGGACATGGAACATGGGACATGGGACATGGGACATGGAACATGGATGGAACATGGGACATGGAACATGGGGCATGGGACATCGGACATGGAACATGGGACATGGGACATGGGACATGGAACATGGAACATGGAACATGGGACATGGGACATGGGACATGGGACATGGAACATGGGACAGTGGACATGGAACATGAAACATGGGATATGGGACATGGAACATGGGACATGGTACATGGGACATGGAACATGAAACATGAAACATGGAACATGGGACATGGGACATGGAACATGGAACATGGGACAGTGGACATGGAACATGAAACATGGGACATGGAACATGGAACATGGAACATGGGACATGGCACATGGGACATGGAACATGGAACATGGGACAGTGGACATGGAACATGGAACATGGGACATGGAACATGGAACATGGGACATGAAACATGGGACATGGAACATGGGATATTGAACATGGGACATGGGACATGGAACATGGGACATGGGACATGGGATATGGGACATGGAACATGGGACATGGAACAATGAACATGGAACATGGGACATGGGACATGCGACATGAAACATGGGACATGGGATATGGGACATGGAACATGGAACATTGGACAGTGGACATGGAATATGGAATATGGAATATGGAACATGGGACATGGACCATGGGACATGGAACATGGAACATGAAACATGGGACATGGGACATGAAACATGGGATATGTTCCATGGGACATTGAACATGGGACATGGGACATGGAACATGGGACATGGAACATGGAACATGGGACATGGGACATGGAACATGGAACATGAAACATGGGACATGTTCCATGGGACATGGGACATGAAACATGGGACATGGAAAATGGGACATGGGACTAGGGACAAGGAACATTAAAAATGGGACATGTTCCATGGGACATTGAACATGGGACATGAAACATGGGACATGGGACATGGAACATGGAACATGGGACATGGGACATGGAACATGGGACATGGAACATGGGAAATGGGACATGGAACATGGAACATGAGACATGGGACATGGGACATGGGACATGGAACATGGAACATTGGACAGTGGACATGGAACATGAAATATGGGACATGGGACATGGAATATGGAACATGGGACATGGAACATGGGACATGGAACATGGAACATGGGACAGTGGACATGGAACATGAAACATGGGACATGGGACATGGGACATGGAACATGGGACATGGGACATGGAACATGGAACATGGAACATGAGACATGGGACATGGGACATGGGACATGGAACATGGGACATTGAACATGGGACATGGGACATGGAACATGGGACATGGGACATGGAACAGGAAACATGAAACATGGGACATGGAACATGAAACATGGGAGATGGGACATGAGACATGGGACATGGGAAATGGAACATGGAACATGGGACATGGAACAATGAACATGGGACATGCGACATGAAACATGGGACATGAAACATGGGACATGGAACATGGAACATTGGACAGTGGACATGGAACATGAAACATGGGACAGTGGACATGGAACATGAAACATGGGATATGGGACATGGGACATGGGAAATGGAACATGGGACATGGAACATGGGACATGGAACAATGAACATGGGACATGGGACATGGAACATGGAACATGGAAGATGGAACATTGGACAGTGGACATGAAACATGAAACATGGGACATGGGACATGGAATATGGAACATGGGACATGGGACATGGGACATGGAACATTGGACAGTGGACATGGAATATGGAACATGGGACATGGAACATGGAACATGGGACATGGGACATGGGACATGGGACATGGAACATTGGACAGTGGACATGGAACATGAAACATGGGACATGGAACATTGGACAGTGGACATGAAACATGAAACATGGGACATGGGACATGGAATATGGAACATGGGACATGGACCATGGGACATGGAACATGGGACATGGGACATGGGACATGGAACACGGGACATGGAACATGGGAAATGGGACATGGAACATGGAACATGAGACATGGGACATGGGACATGGAACATGGAACATGGGACATGGAACATGGGACATGGGACATGGGACATGGGACATGGAACATGGAACATGGGACATGGAACATGGGACATGGGACATGAAACATGGGACATGGAACATTAAAAATGGGACATGTTCCATGGGACATTGAACATGGGACATGGAATATGGGACATGGGACATGGAACATGAAACATGAAACATGGGACATGGGACATGGAACATGGGACATGGAACATGGAACATGGAACATGGGATATGGGACATGGGATATGGGACATGGGACATGGAACATGAAACATGGGACATGGGACATGGAACATGGGACATTGGACATGGGACATGGGACATGGAACATGGGACATTGGACATGGAACATGGAACATGGGACAGTCGACATGGAACATGAAACATGGGACATGGGACATGGGACATGGAACATGGAACATGGGACAGTGGACATGGAACATGAAACATGGGTTATGGGACATGGAACATGGAACATGGAACATGGGACATGGGACATGGGACATGGGAAATGGAACATGGGACATGGAACATGGGACATGGGACATCGGACATGGAACATGGGACATGGGACATGGAACATGGAACATGGAACATGGGACATGGGACATGGCACATGGAACATGGGACAGTGGACATGGAACATGAAACATGGGATATGGGACATGGAACATGGGACATGGTACATGGGACATGGAACATGAAACATGAAACATGGAACATGGGACATGGGACATGGAACATGGGACATGGGACATGGGACATGGAACATGGAACATGGAACATGGAACATGGGACAGTGGACATGGAACATGAAACATGGGACATGGAACATGGAACATGGGACAGTGGACATGGAACATGGAACATGGGACATGGAACATGGAACATGAAACATGGGACATGTTCCATGGGACATGGAACATGGGACATGGGACATGAAACATGGGACATGGAACATGGGATATTGAACATGGGACATGGGACATGGAACATGGGACATGGGACATGGGATATGGGACATGGAACATGGGACATGGAACAATGAACATGGAACATGGCACATGGCACATGGAACATGGGACATGGGACATGGGACATGGAACATGGGACATGGGACATGGGACATGGGACATGGGACATGAAACATGGGACATGGAACATGGGACATGGCACATGGAACATGGAACATTGCACATGGAACATGGAACATGGGACATGGGACATGGGACATGGAACATGGGACATGGAACATGGAACATGGCACATGGAACATGGAACATGAGACATGGGACATGGGACATGGAACATGGAACATGGGACATGGAACATGGGACATGGGACATGGGACATGGGACATGGAACATGGAACATGGGACATGGAACATGGGACATGGGACATGAAACATGGGACATGGAACATTAAAAATGGGACATGTTCCATGGGACATTGAACATGGGACATGGAATATGGGACATGGGACATGGAACATGAAACATGGGACATGGAACATGGAACATGGAACATGGAACATGGGATATGGGACATTGGCTATGGGACATGGGACATGGAACATGAAACATGGGACATGGGACATGGAACATGGGACATGGAACATGGGACATGGAACATGGAACATTGGACATGGGACATGGGACATGGAACATGGGACATGGGACATGGGACATGGGACATGGAACATGGGACATGGGACAGTGGACATGGAACATGAAACATGGGTTATGGGACATGGAACATGGAACATGGAACATGGAACATGAAACAAGAAACATGGGACATGGGACATGGGACATGAAACATGGGACATGTTCCATGGGACATTGAACATGGGACATGGAACATGGGACATGGGACATGGAACATGAAACATGGGACATGGGACATGGGACATGGGACATGGGACATGAAACATGGGACATGGGACATGGGACATAGGACATGGAACATGGGACATGGGACATGGGACATGGAACATGGATGGAACATGGGACATGGAACATGGGGCATGGGACATCGGACATGGAACATGGGACATGGGACATGGGACATGGAACATGGAACATGGAACATGGGACATGGGACATGGGACATGGCACATGGAACATGGGACAGTGGACATGGAACATGAAACATGGGATATGGGACATGGAACATGGGACATGGTACATGGGACATGGAACATGAAACATGAAACATGGAACATGGGACATGGGACATGGAACATGGAACATGGGACAGTGGACATGGAACATGAAACATGGGACATGGAACATGGAACATGGGACATGGCACATGGGACATGGAACATGGAACATGGGACAGTGGACATGGAACATGGAACATGGGACATGGAACATGGGACATGGAACATGGGACATGGGACATGAAACATGGGACATGGAACATGGGATATTGAACATGGGACATGGGACATGGAACATGGGACATGGGACATGGGATATGGGACATGGAACATGGGACATGGAACAATGAACATGGAACATGGGACATGGGACATGCGACATGAAACATGGGACATGGGATATGGGACATGGAACATGGAACATTGGACAGTGGACATGGAATATGGAATATGGAATATGGAACATGGGACATGGACCATGGGACATGGAACATGGAACATGAAACATGGGACATGAGACATGGGACATGGGACATGTAACATGGGACATGGGACATGGGACATTGGACATGGGACATGTAACATGGGACATGGGACATGAAACATGGGATATGTTCCATGGGACATTGAACATGGGACATGGGACATGGAACATGGGACATGGAACATGGAACATGGAACATGGGACATGGGACATGGGACATGGAACATGGAACATGAAACATGGGACATGTTCCATGGGACATGGGACATGAAACATGGGACATGGAACATGGGACATGGGACATGGGACTAGGGACAAGGAACATTAAAAATGGGACATGTTCCATGGGACATTGAACATGGGACATGAAACATGGGACATGGGACATGGAACATGGAACATGGGACATGGGACATGGAACATGGGACATGGGACATGGAACATGGGAAATGGGACATGGAACATGGAACATGAGACATGGGACATGGGACATGGGACATGGAACATGGAACATTGGACAGTGGACATAGAACATGAAATATGGGACATGGGACATGGAATATGGAACATGGGACATGGAACATGGGACATGGAACATGGAACATGGGACAGTGGACATGGAACATGAAACATGGGACATGGGACATGGGACATGGAACATGGGACATGGGACATGGAACATGGAACATGGAACATGAGACATGGGACATGGGACATGGGACATGGAACATGGGACATTGAACATGGGACATGGGACATGGAACATGGGACATGGGACATGGAACAGGAAACATGAAACATGGGACATGGAACATGAAACATGGGAGATGGGACATGGGACATGGGACATGGGAAATGGAACATGGAACATGGGACATGGAACAATGAACATGGGACATGCGACATGAAACATGGGACATGGGACATGAAACATGGGACATGGAACATGGAACATTGGACAGTGGACATGGAACATGAAACATGGGACAGTGGACATGGAACATGAAACATGGGATATGGGACATGGGACATGGGAAATGGAACATGGGACATGGAACAATGAACATGGGACATGGGACATGGAACATGGAACATGGAAGATGGAACATTGGACAGTGGACATGAAACATGAAACATGGGACATGGGACATGGAATATGGAACATGGGACATGGGACATGGGACATGGAACATTGGACAGTGGACATGGAATATGGAACATGGGACATGGAACATGGAACATGGGACATGGGACATGGGACATGGAACATTGGACAGTGGACATGGAACATGAAACATGGGACATGGAACATTGGACAGTGGACATGAAACATGAAACATGGGACATGGGACATGGAATATGGAACATGGGACATGGACCATGGGACATGGAACATGGGACATGGGACATGGGACATGGAACACGGGACATGGAACATGGGAAATGGGACATGGAACATGGAACATGAGACATGGGACATGGGACATGGAACATGGAACATGGGACATGGAACATGGGACATGGGACATGGGACATGGAACATGGAACATGGGACATGGAACATGGGACATGGGACATGAAACATGGGACATGGAACATTAAAAATGGGACATGTTCCATGGGACATTGAACATGGGACATGGAATATGGGACATGGGACATGGAACATGAAACATGAAACATGGGACATGGGACATGGAACATGGGACATGGAACATGGAACATGGAACATGGGATATGGGACATGGGATATGGGACATGGGACATGGAACATGAAACATGGGACATGGGACATGGAACATGGGACATTGGACATGGGACATGGGACATGGAACATGGGACAGTCGACATGGAACATGAAACATGGGACATGGGACATGGGACATGGAACATGGAACATGGGACAGTGGACATGGAACATGAAACATGGGTTATGGGACATGGAACATGGAACATGGAACATGGAACATGGGACATGGGACATGGAACATGGAACATGAAACATGAAACATGGGACATGGGACATGGAACATGGAACATGGAACATGGGATATGGGACATGGGACATGGGACATTGGACATGGGACATGGGACATTGGACATGGGACATGGAACATGGAACATGGGACATGGGACATGGAACATGGAACATGGGACAGTCGACATGGAACATGAAACATGGGACATGGGACATGGGACATGGGACATGGAACATGGAACATGGGACAGTCGACATGGAACATGAAACATGGGACATGGGACATGGGACATGGGACATGGAACATGGGACAGTGGACATGGAATATGAAACATGGGTTATGGGACATGGAACATGGAACATGGAACATGGGACATGGGACATGGAACATGGAACATGGGACATGGGACATGAAACATGGGACATGTTCCATGGGACATTGAACATGGGACATGGAACAAGGGACATGGGACATGGAACATGGAACATGGGACAGTGGACATGGAACATGAAACATGGGACATGGGACATGGAACATGGGACACGGCACATGGGACATGGGACATGGGACATGAAACATGGGACATTGAACATGGGACATGGGAAATGGAACATGGGACATGGGACATGGAACATGAAACATGGGACATTGAACATGGGACATGGGACATGGGACATGGGACATGGAACATGGGACATGGAACATGAAACATGAAACATGGGACATGGGACATGGGACATGGGACATGGGACATGAAACATGGGACATGGGACATGGGACATAGGACATAGAACATGGAACATGGGACATGGGACATGGAACATGGATGGAACATGGGACATGGAACATGGGACATGGAAAATGGGACATGGGACATCGGACATGGAACATGGGACATGGGACATGGGACATGGAACATGGAACATTGGACAGTGGACATGGAACATGAAACATGGGACATGGGACATGGAATATGGAACATGGAACATGGGACATGGAACATGGAACATGGAACATGGGACATGGGACATGCGACATGAAACATGGGACATGGGACATGGGACATGGAACATGGAACATTGGACAGTGGACATGGAACATGAAACATGAAACATGGGACATGGGACATGGAATATGGAATATGGAACATGGGACATGGGACATGTAACATGGGACATGGGACATGAAACATGGGATATGTTCCATGGGACATTGAACATGGGACATGGGACATGGAACATGGGACATGGAACATGGAACATGGGACATGGGACATGGGACATGGGACATGGAACATGGAACATGAAACATGGGACATGTTCCATGGAACATGAAACATGGGACATGGGACATGAAACATGGGACATGGAACATGGGACATGGGACATGGGACTAGGGACATGGAACATTAAAAATGGGACATGTTCCATGGGACATTGAACATGGGACATGAAACATGGGACATGGGACATGGAACATGGAACATGGGACATGGGACATGGAACATGGGAAATGGGACATGGAACATGGAACATGGGACATGGAACATGGAACATGGAACATTGGACAGTGGACATGGAACATGAAATATGGGACATGGGACATGGAATATGGAACATGGGACATGGAACATGGGACAGTGGACATGGAACATGGGACATGGGACATGGGACATGGAACATGGGACATGGAACATGGAACATGGAACATGGGACATTGAACATGGGACATGGGACATGGAACATGGGACATGGGACATGGAACAGGAAACATGAAACATGGGACATGGAACATGGAACATGGGAGATGGGACATGGGACATGGGAAATGGAACATGGGACATGGAACAATGAACATGGGACATGCGACATGAAACATGGGACATGGAACATGGAACATGGAACATTGGACAGTGGAAATGGAACATGGGACATGGAACATGGGACATGGAACAATGAACATGAAACATGGGACTTGGGACATGGGACATGGACCATGGAACATGAAACATGGGACATGGGACATGGAATATGGAAAATGGGACATGGAACATGTAACATGGAACATGGGACATGGAACATGGGACATGGGACATGGGACATGGAACATTGGACATGGGACATGGGACATGGGACATGGGACATGGGACATGGAACATTGGACAGTGGACATGGAACATGAAACATGGGACATGGAATATGGAACATGGGACATGGACCATGGGACATGGAACATGGGACATGGGACATGGGACATGGAACACGGGACATGGAACATGGGAAATGGGACATTGAACATGGAACATGAGACATGGGACATGGGACATGGAACATGGGACATGGGACATGGGACATGGGACATGGAACATGGAACATGGGACATGGAACATGGGACATGGGACATGGGACATGAAACATGGGACACGGAACATTAAAAATGGGACATGTTCCATGGGACATTGAACATGGGACATGGAATATGGGACATGGGACATGGAACATGAAACATGGGACATGGAACATGGAACATGGGACATGGAACATGAAACATGGGACATGGGACATGGAACATGGGGTATGGAACATGGAACATGGGATATGGGACATGGGATATGGGACATGGGACATGGAACATGAAACATGGGACATGGGACATGGAACATGGGACATTGGACATGGGACATGGGACATGGAACATGGGACATTGGACATGGGACATGGAACATGGAACATGGGACAGTCGACATGGAACATGAAACATGGGACATGGGACATGGAACATTGAACATGGGACAGTGGACATGGAACATGAAACATGGGTTATGGGACATGGACCATGGAACATGGAACATGGGACATGGAACATGGAACATGGAACATGAAACATGAAACATGGGACATGGGGCATGAAACATGGGACATGGGACATGGAACATGGAACATGGGACAGTGGACATGGAACATGAAACATGGGACATGGGACATGGGACATGGGACATGGAACATGGGACATGGCACATGGGACATGGGACATGGGACATGAAACATGGGACATTGAACATGGGACATCGGAAATGGAACATGGGACATGGGACATGGAACATGAAACATGGGACATTGAACATGGGACATGGGACATGGGACATGGAACATGGGACATGGGACATGGAACATGAAACATGGGACATGGGACATGGGACATGGGACATGGGACATGGGACATGAAACATGGGACATGGGACATGGGACATAGGACATGGGACATGGGACATGGGACATGGAACATGGATGGAACATGGGACATGGAACATGGGACATGGAACATGGGACATGGGACATCGGACATGGAACATGGGACATGGGACATGGGACATGGAACATGGAACATGGAACATGGGACATGGGACATGGGACATTGCACATGGAACATGGGACAGTGGACATGGAACATGAAACATGGGATATGGGACATGGAACATGGGACATGGTACATGGGACATGGAACATGAAACATGAAACATGGAACATGGGACATGGGACATGGAACATGGGACATGGGACATGGGACATGGGACATGGAACATGGAACATGGAACATGGGACAGTGGACATGGAACATGAAACATGGGATATGGGACATGGAACATGGGACATGGTACATGGTACATGGGACATGGAACATGAAACATGAAACATGGGACATGGAACATGGAACATGGGACATGGCACATGGGACATGGAACATGGAACATGGAACATGGGACATGGAACATGGAACATGAAACATGGGACATGTTCCATGGGACATGGAACATGGGACATGAAACATGGGACATGGAACATGGGATATTGAACATGGGACATGGGACATGGAACATGGGACATGGGACATGAAACATGAAACATGGGACATGGGACATGGAACATGAAACATGGGACATGGAACATGGGATATTGAACATGGGACATGGAACATGGAACATGGCACATGGAACATGGAACATGGGACATGGGACATGGAACATGGGACATGGGACATGGGACATTGGACATGAAACATGGGACATGGAACATGGGATATTGAACATGGGACATGGGACATGGAACATGGGACATGAAACATGAAACATGAAACATGGGACATGGGACATGGGACATGGAACATGGGATATTGAACATGGGACATGGAACATGGGACATGGGACATGGGACATGGAACATGGGACAGGGGACATGGGACATGGGACATGGGACATGGCACATGGAACATGGAACATGAGACATGGGACATGGGACATGGAACATGGAACATGGGACATGGAACATGGGACATGGGACATGGGACATGGAACATGGAACATGGGACATGGAACATGGGACATGGGACATGAAACATGGGACATGGAACATTAAAAATGGGACATGTTCCATGGGACATTGAACATGGGACATGGAATATGGGACATGGGACATGGAACATGAAACATGGGACATGGGACATGGAACATGGGACATGGAACATGGAACATTGGACATGGGACATGGGACATGGAACATGGAACATGGGACATTGGACATGGGACATGGAACATGGGACATTGGACATGGGACAAGGAACATGGAACATGGGACAGTCGACATGGAACATGAAACTTGGGACATGGGACATGGGACATGGAACATGGGACATGGGACATGGGACATGGGACAGTGGACATGGAACATGAAACATGGGTTATGGGACATGGAACATGGAACATGGAACATGGGACATGGGACATGGAACATGGAACATGAAACATGAAACATGGGACATGGGACATGGGACATGAAACATGGGACATGTTCCATGGGACATTGAACATGGGATATGGGACATGGAACATGGGACATGGAACATGGAACATGGGACAGTGGACATGAAACATGAAACATGGGACATGGGACATGGGACATGGAACATGGGACATGGCACATGGGACATGGGACATGGGACATGGGACATGAAACATGGGACATTGAACATGGGACATGGGACATGGAACATGGAACATGGGACATGGGACATGGAACATGAAACATGGGACATTGAACATGGGACATGGGACATGGGACATGGGACATGGAACTTGGGACATGGGACATGGGACATGGAACATGAAACATGGGACATGGGACATGGGACATGGGACATGGGACATGAAACATGGGACATGGGACATAGGACATGGAACATGGGACATGGGACATGGAACATGGATGGAACATGGGATATGGAACATGGGACATGGGACATCGGACATGGGACATGGGACATGGAACATGGAACATGGAACATGGGACATGGGACATGGCACATGGAACATGGGACAGTGGACATGGAACATGAAACATGGGACATGGAACATGGAACATGGGACATGGAACATGGAACATGGGACATGTTCCATGGGACATGGAACATGGGACATGGGACATGAAACATGGGACATGGAACATGGGATATTGAACATGGGACATGGGACATGGAACATGGGACATGGGACATGAAACATGAAACATGGGACATGGGACATGGGACATGGGACATGAAACATGGGACATGGAACATGGGATATTGAACATGGGACATGGAACATGGAACATGGCACATGGAACATGGAACATGGGACATGGGACATGGAACATGGAACATGGCACATGGAACATGGAACATGGGACATGGGACATGGAACATGGGACATGGGACATGGGACATGGGACATGAAACATGGGACATGGAACATGGAACATGGGACATGGGACATGGAACATGGGACATGGAACATGGAACATGGCATATGGAACATGGAACATGAGACATGGGACATGGGACATGGAACATGGAACATGGGACATGGAACATGGGACATGGGACATGGGACATGGAACATGGAACATGGGACATGGGACATGAAACATGGAACATGGGACATGGGACATGGAACATGGGACATGGGACATGGGACATGGGACATGGGACATGAAACATGGGACATGGAACATGGAACATGGCACATGGAACATGGAACATGGCACATGGAACATGGAACATGGGACATGGGACATGGAACATGGGACATGGAACATGGAACATGGAACATGAGACATGGGACATGGGACATGGAACATGGAACATGGGACATGGAACATGGGACATGGGACATTGGACATGGGACATGGAACATGGAACATGGGACATGGGACATGAAACATGGGACATGGAACATTAAAAATGGGACATGTTCCATGGGACATTGAACATGGGACATGGAATATGGGACATGGGACATGGAACATGAAACATGGGACATGGAACATGGAACATGGAACATGGAACATGGGATATGGGACATGGGATATGGGACATGGGACATGGAACATGAAACATGGGACATGGGACATGGAACATGGGACATGGAACATGGAACATGGAACATGGAACATGGGATATGGGACATGGGATATGGGACATGGGACATGGAACATGAAACATGGGACATGGGACATGGAACATGGGACATTGGGCATGGGACATGGAACATGGGACATTGGACATGGGACATGGAACATGGAACATGGGACAGTCGACATGGAACATGGAACATTGGACATGGGGCATGGGACATGGAACATGGAACATGGGACAGTGGACATGGAACATGAAACATGGGTTATGGGACATGGAACATGGAACATGGGACATGGGACATGGAACATGGGACATGAAACACGGGACATGTTCCATGGGACATTGAACATGGGACATGGGACATGGAACATGGGACATGGGACATGGAACATGGAACATGGGACAGTGGACATGGAACATGAAACATGGGACATGGGACATGGGACATGGGACATGGGACATGGGACATGGTACATGGGACATGACACATGGGACATGGGACATGGGACATGAAACATGGGACATTGAACATGGGACATGGGACATGGAACATGGGACATGGGACATGGGACATGGCACATGGGACATGGGACATGGGACATGAAACATGGGACATTGAACATGGGACATGGGACATGGAACATGGGACATGGAACATGGAACATGGAACATGAAACATGGGACATTGAACATGGGACATGGGACATGGAACATGGGACATGGAACACGGGACATGGGACATGGAACATGAAACATGGGACATGGGACATGGGACATGGGACATGAAACATGGGACATGGGACATGGGACATAGGACATGGAACATATGGACATGGGACATGGAACATGGATGGAACATGGGACATGGAACATGGGACATGGAACATGGGATATGGGACATCGGACATGGAACATGGGACATGGGACATGGGACATGGAACATGGAACATGGAACATGGGACAGTGGACATGGAACATGAAACATGGGATATGGGACATGGAACATGGGACATGGTACATGGGACATGGAACATGAAACATGAAACATGGAACATGGGACATGGGACATGGAACATGGGACATGGGACATGGGACATGGAACATGGAACATGGAACATGGGACATGGAACATGGGACATGGGACATGAAACATGGGACATGGAACATTAAAAATGGGACATGTTCCATGGGACATTGAACATGGGACATGGAATATGGGACATGGGACATGGAACATGAAACATGGGACATGGAACATGGACTATGGAACATGGGATATGGGACATGGGACATGGAACATGGGATATGGGACATGGGACATGGAACATGAAACATGGGACATGGGACATGGAACATGGGACATTGGACATGGGACATGGGACATGGAACATGGGACATTGGACATGGGACATGGAACATGGAACATGGGACAGTCGACATGGAACATGAAACATGGGACATGGGACATGGGACATGGAACATGGAACATGGGACGGTGGACATGGAACATGAAACATGGGTTATGGGACATGGAACATGGAACATGGAACATGGGACATGGGACATGGAACATGGAACATGAAACATGAAACATGGGACAAGGGACATGGGACATGAAACATGGGACATGTTCCATGGGACATTGAACATGGGACATGGGACATGGAACATGGAACATGGGACAAGAAACATGGGTTATGGGACATGGAACATGGAACATGGGACATGGGACATGGGACATGGAACATGGAACATGAAACATGAAACATGGGACATGGGACATGGAACATGGAACATGGGATATGGGACATGGGATATGGGACATGGGACATGGAACATGAAACATGGGACATGGGACATGGAACATGGGACATTGGACATGGGACATGGGACATGGAACATGGGACATTGGACATGGGACATGGAACATGGAACATGGGACAGTCGACATGGAACATGAAACATGGGACATGGGACATGGGACATGGAACATGGAACATGGGACAGTGGACATGGAACATGAAACATGGGTTATGGGACATGGAACATGGAACATGGAACATGGGACATGGGACATGGAACATGGAACATGGGACATGGGACATGAAACATGGGACATGTTCCATTGGACATTGAACATGGGACATGGGACATGGAACATGGGACATGGGACATGGAACATGGAACATGGGACAGTGGACATGGAACATGAAACATGGGACATGGGACATGGCACATGGGACATGGGACATGGGACATGAAACATGGGACATTGAACATGGGACATGGGAAATGGAACATGGGACATGGAACATGAAACATGGGACATTGGACATGGGACATGGGACATGGGACATGGGACATGGAACATGGGACATGGGACATGGGACATGAAACATGGGACATGGGACATAGGACATGGAACATGGGACATGGGACATGGAACATGGATGGAACATGGGACATGGAACATGGGACATGGAACATGGAACATTGGACAGTGGACATGGAACATGAAACATGGGACATGGGACATGGAATATGGAACATGGGACATGGAACATGGAACATTGGACAGTGGACATGGAACATGAAACATGGGACATGGGACATGGAATATGGAACATGGGACATGGAACATGGAACATGGAAAATGGGACATTGAACATGGAACATGGGACATGGGACATGCGACATGAAACATGGGACATGGGACATGGAACATGGAACATTGGACAGTGGACATGGAACATGAAACATGAAACATTGGACATGGGACATGGAATATGGAATATGGAACATGGGACATGGACCATGGGACATGGAACATGGAACATGAAACATGGGACATGGGACATGGGACATGGGAAATGTAACATGGGACATGGGACATGAAACATGGGATATGTTCCATGGGACATTGAACATGGGACATGGGACATGGAACATGGGACATGGAACATGGAACATGGAACATGGGACATGGGACATGGGACATGGAACATGGAACATGGAACATGAAACATGGGACATGTTCCATGGAACATGAAACATGGGACATGTTCCATGGGACATGGGACATGAAACATGGGACATGGAACACGGGACATGGGACATGGGACTAGGGACATGGAACATTAAAAATGGGACATGTTCCATGGGACATTGAACATGGGACATGAAACATGGAACATGGAACATGGGACATGGGACATGGGACATGGAACATTGGACAGTGGACATGGAACATGAAACATGGGACATGGAATATGGAATATGGAACATAGGACATGGACCATGGGACATGGAACATGGGACATGGGACATGGAACATGGGACATGGAACATGGGACATGGGACATGGGACATCGGACATGGAACCTGGGACATGGCACATGGAACATGGAACATGGAACATGGGACAGTGGACATGGAACATGAAACATGAAACATGGAACATGGGACATGGAACATGGAACATGGGACATGGGACATGGGACATGGAACATGGAACATGGAACATGGAACATGGGACAGTGGACATGGAACATGAAACATGGGACATGGAACATGGAACATGGGACATGGCACATGGGACATGGAACATGGAACATGGAACATGGGACAGTGGACATGGAACATGGAACATGGGACATGGGACATGGAACATGAAACATGGGACATGTTCCATGGGACATGGGACATGAAACATAGGACATGGAACATGGGATATTGAACATGGGACATGGGACATGGAACATGGGACATGGGACATGAAACATGAAACATGAAACATGGGACATGGGACATGGGACATGAAACATGGGACATGGAACATGGGACATGGGACATGGGACATGGGACATGGGACATGGGACATGAAACATGGGACATGGAACATGGGACATGGAACATGGAACATGGAACATGGCACATGGAACATGGGACATGGAACATGGGACATGGGACATGGCACATGGCACATGGCACATGAAACATGGGACATGGGACATGGGACATGGAACATTGGACAGTGGACATGGAACATGAAACATGGGACATGGGACATGGAACATGGAACATGGAACATGGGACATGGGACATGGAACATGGGACATGGAACATGGAACATGGAACATGAGACATGGGACATGGGACATGGAACATGGAACATGGGACATGGAACATGGGACATGGGACATTGGACATGGGACATGGAACATGGAACATGGGACATGGGACATGAAACATGGGACATGGAACATTAAAAATGGGACATGTTCCATGGGACATTGAACATGGGACATGGAATATGGGACATGGGACATGGAACATGAAACATGGGACATGGAACATGGAACATGGAACATGGAACATGGGATATGGGACATGGGATATGGGACATGGGACATGGAACATGAAACATGGGACATGGGACATGGAACATGGGACATGGAACATGGAACATGGAACATGGAACATGGGATATGGGACATGGGATATGGGACATGGGACATGGAACATGAAACATGGGACATGGGACATGGAACATGGGACATTGGGCATGGGACATGGAACATGGGACATTGGACATGGGACATGGAACATGGAACATGGGACAGTCGACATGGAACATGGAACATTGGACATGGGGCATGGGACATGGAACATGGAACATGGGACAGTGGACATGGAACATGAAACATGGGTTATGGGACATGGAACATGGAACATGGGACATGGGACATGGAACATGGGACATGAAACACGGGACATGTTCCATGGGACATTGAACATGGGACATGGGACATGGAACATGGGACATGGGACATGGAACATGGAACATGGGACAGTGGACATGGAACATGAAACATGGGACATGGGACATGGGACATGGGACATGGGACATGGGACATGGTACATGGGACATGACACATGGGACATGGGACATGGGACATGAAACATGGGACATTGAACATGGGACATGGGACATGGAACATGGGACATGGGACATGGGATATGGCACATGGGACATGGGACATGGGACATGAAACATGGGACATTGAACATGGGACATGGGACATGGAACATGGGACATGGAACATGGAACATGGAACATGAAACATGGGACATTGAACATGGGACATGGGACATGGAACATGGGACATGGAACACGGGACATGGGACATGGAACATGAAACATGGGACATGGGACATGGGACATGGGACATGAAACATGGGACATGGGACATGGGACATAGGACATGGAACATATGGACATGGGACATGGAACATGGATGGAACATGGGACATGGAACATGGGACATGGAACATGGGATATGGGACATCGGACATGGAACATGGGACATGGGACATGGGACATGGAACATGGAACATGGAACATGGGACAGTGGACATGGAACATGAAACATGGGATATGGGACATGGAACATGGGACATGGTACATGGGACATGGAACATGAAACATGAAACATGGAACATGGGACATGGGACATGGAACATGGGACATGGGACATGGGACATGGAACATGGAACATGGAACATGGGACATGGAACATGGGACATGGGACATGAAACATGGGACATGGAACATTAAAAATGGGACATGTTCCATGGGACATTGAACATGGGACATGGAATATGGGACATGGGACATGGAACATGAAACATGGGACATGGAACATGGACTATGGAACATGGGATATGGGACATGGGACATGGAACATGGGATATGGGACATGGGACATGGAACATGAAACATGGGACATGGGACATGGAACATGGGACATTGGACATGGGACATGGGACATGGAACATGGGACATTGGACATGGGACATGGAACATGGAACATGGGACAGTCGACATGGAACATGAAACATGGGACATGGGACATGGGACATGGAACATGGAACATGGGACGGTGGACATGGAACATGAAACATGGGTTATGGGACATGGAACATGGAACATGGAACATGGGACATGGGACATGGAACATGGAACATGAAACATGAAACATGGGACAAGGGACATGGGACATGAAACATGGGACATGTTCCATGGGACATTGAACATGGGACATGGGACATGGAACATGGAACATGGGACAAGAAACATGGGTTATGGGACATGGAACATGGAACATGGGACATGGGACATGGGACATGGAACATGGAACATGAAACATGAAACATGGGACATGGGACATGGAACATGGAACATGGGATATGGGACATGGGATATGGGACATGGGACATGGAACATGAAACATGGGACATGGGACATGGAACATGGGACATTGGACATGGGACATGGGACATGGAACATGGGACATTGGACATGGGACATGGAACATGGAACATGGGACAGTCGACATGGAACATGAAACATGGGACATGGGACATGGGACATGGAACATGGAACATGGGACAGTGGACATGGAACATGAAACATGGGTTATGGGACATGGAACATGGAACATGGAACATGGGACATGGGACATGGAACATGGGACATGGGACATGAAACATGGGACATGTTCCATTGGACATTGAACATGGGACATGGGACATGGAACATGGGACATGGGACATGGAACATGGAACATGGGACAGTGGACATGGAACATGAAACATGGGACATGGGACATGGCACATGGGACATGGGACATGGGACATGGGACATGAAACATGGGACATTGAACATGGGACATGGGAAATGGAACATGGGACATGGAACATGAAACATGGGACATTGAACATGGGACATGGGACATGGGACATGGGACATGGAACATGGGACATGGGACATGGGACATGAAACATGGGACATGGGACATAGGACATGGAACATGGGACATGGGACATGGAACATGGATGGAACATGGGACATGGAACATGGGACATGGAACATGGAACATTGGACAGTGGACATGGAACATGAAACATGGGACATGGGACATGGAATATGGAACATGGGACATGGAACATGGAACATTGGACAGTGGACATGGAACATGAAACATGGGACATGGGACATGGAATATGGAACATGGGACATGGAACATGGAACATGGAAAATGGGACATTGAACATGGAACATGGGACATGGGACATGCGACATGAAACATGGGACATGGGACATGGAACATGGAACATTGGACAGTGGACATGGAACATGAAACATGAAACATTGGACATGGGACATGGAATATGGAATATGGAACATGGGACATGGACCATGGGACATGGAACATGGAACATGAAACATGGGACATGGGACATGGGACATGGGAAATGTAACATGGGACATGGGACATGAAACATGGGATATGTTCCATGGGACATTGAACATGGGACATGGGACATGGAACATGGGACATGGAACATGGAACATGGAACATGGGACATGGGACATGGGACATGGAACATGGAACATGGAACATGAAACATGGGACATGTTCCATGGAACATGAAACATGGGACATGTTCCATGGGACATGGGACATGAAACATGGGACATGGAACACGGGACATGGGACATGGGACTAGGGACATGGAACATTAAAAATGGGACATGTTCCATGGGACATTGAACATGGGACATGAAACATGGAACATGGAACATGGGACATGGGACATGGGACATGGAACATTGGACAGTGGACATGGAACATGAAACATGGGACATGGAATATGGAATATGGAACATAGGACATGGACCATGGGACATGGAACATGGGACATGGGACATGGAACATGGGACATGGAACATGGGACATGGGACATGGGACATCGGACATGGAACCTGGGACATGGCACATGGAACATGGAACATGGAACATGGGACATTGGACATGGAACATGAAACATGAAACATGGAACATGGGACATGGAACATGGAACATGGGACATGGGACATGGGACATGGAACATGGAACATGGAACATGGAACATGGGACAGTGGACATGGAACATGAAACATGGGACATGGAACATGGAACATGGGACATGGCACATGGGACATGGAACATGGAACATGGAACATGGGACAGTGGACATGGAACATGGAACATGGGACATGGGACATGGAACATGAAACATGTTCCATGGGACATGGGACATGAAACATAGGACATGGAACATGGGATATTGAACATGGGACATGGGACATGGAACATGGGACATGGGACATGAAACATGAAACATGAAACATGGGACATGGGACATGGGACATGAAACATGGGACATGGAACATGGGACATGGGACATGGGACATGGGACATGGGACATGGGACATGGGACATGAAACATGGGACATGGAACATGGGACATGGAACATGGAACATGGAACATGGCACATGGAACATGGGACATGGAACATGGGACATGGGACATGGCACATGGCACATGGCACATGAAACATGGGACATGGGACATGGGACATGGAACATTGGACAGTGGACATGGAACATGAAACATGGGACATGGGACATGGAACATGGAACATGGAACATGGGACATGGAACATGGAACATGGGACAGTGGACATGGAACATGAAACATGGGACATGGGACATGGGACATGGAACATGGAACATGGGACATGGAACATGGAACATGGGACAGTGGACATGGAACATGAAACATGGAACATGGGACATGGAACATGGGACATGGAACATGGAACATGGGACAGTGGACAGTGGACATGGAACATGAAACATGGGACATGGGACATGGGACATGGAACATGGGACATGGAACATGGGACATGGAACATGGAAAATGGGACATTGAACATGGGACATGGGACATGAAACATGGGACATGGAACATTAAAAATGGGACATGTTCCATGGGACATTGAACATGGGACATGGGACATGGAACATGGGACATGGGACATGGAACATGAAACATGAAACATGAAACATGAAACATGAAACATGGCACATGAAACATGGGACATGGGACATGGGACATGGAACATGGAACATGGAACATGGGACAGTGGACATGGAACATGAAACATGGGATATGGGACATGGAACATGAAACATGGGATATGGGACATGGAACATGGGACATGGGACATGGGACATGGAACATGGAACATGGAACATGGAACATGGAACATGGGACATGGGACATGGGACATGGGACATGGAACATGGGAAATGGGACATGGAACATGGAACATGAGACATGGGACATGGGACATGGGACATGGAACATGGAACATTGGACAGTGGACATGAACATGAAATATGGGACATGGGACATGGAATATGGAACATGGGACATGGAACATGGAACATGGGACAGTGGACATGGAACATGAAACATGGGACATGGGACATGGGACATGGGACATGGAACATGGGACATGGAACATGGAACATGGAACATGGAACATGGAACATGAGACATGGGACATGGGACATGGGACATGGAACATGGAACATGGGACATTGAACATGGGACATGGGACATGGAACATGGGACATGGGACATGGAACAGGAAACATGAAACATGGGACATGGAACATGGAACATGGAACATGAAACATGGGAGATGGGACATGGGACATGGGAAATGGAACATGGGACATGGAACATGGGACATGGAACAATGAACATGGGACATGCGACATGAAACATGGGACATGGGACATGAAACATGGGACATGGAACATGGAACATTGGACAGTGGACATGGAACATGAAACATGGGACAGTGGACATGGAACATGAAACATGGGATATGGGACATGGGACATGGGAAATGGAACATGGGACATGGAACATGGGACATGGAACAATGAACATGGGACATGCGACATGAAACATGGGACATGGGACATGGGACATGGAACATGGAACATGGAACATGGAACATTGGACAGTGGACATGAAACATGAAACATGGGACATGGGACATGGGAAATGGGACATGGAACATGGAACATGAGACATGGGACATGGGACATGGAACATGGAACATGGGACATGGAACATGGGACATGGGACATGGGACATGGAACATGGGACATGGAACATGGGACATGGGACATGAAACATGGGACATGGAACATTAAAAATGGGACATGTTCCATGGGACATTGAACATGGGACATGGAATATGGGACATGGGACATGGAACATGAAACATGGGACATGGGACATGGAACATGGGACATGGAACATGGAACATGGAACACGGGACATGGAACATGGGATATGGGACATGGAACATGGAACATGAGACATGGGACATGGGACATGGAACATGGAACATGGGACATGGAACATGGGACATGGGACATGGGACATGGAACATGGAACATGGGACATGGAACATGGGACATGGGACATGAAACATGGGACATGGAACATTAAAAATGGGACATGTTCCATGGGACATTGAACATGGGACATGGAATATGGGACATGGGACATGGAACATGAAACATGGGACATGGGACATGGAACATGGGACATGGAACATGGAACATGGAACATGGGATATGGGACATGGGATATGGGACATGGGACATGGAACATGAAACATGGGACATGGGACATGGAACATGGGACATTGGACATGGGACATGGGACATGGAACATGGGACATTGGACATGGGACATGGAACATGGAACATGGGACAGTCGACATGGAACATGAAACATGGGACATGGGACATGGGACATGGAACATGGAACATGGAACATGGGACAGTGGACATGGAACAAGAAACATGGGTTATGGGACATGGAACATGGAACATGGGACATGGGACATGGGACATGGAACATGGAACATGAAACATGAAACATGGGACATGGGACATGGAACATGGAACATGGGATATGGGACATGGGATATGGGACATGGGACATGGAACATGAAACATGGGACATGGGACATGGAACATGGGACATTGGACATGGGACATGGAACATGGGACATTGGACATGGGACATGGAACATGGAACATGGGACAGTCGACATGGAACATGAAACATGGGACATGGGACATGGGACATGGAACATGGAACATGGGACAGTCGACATGGAACATGAAACATGGGACATGGGACATGGGACATGGAACATGGAACATGGGACAGTGGACATGGAACATGAAACATGGGTTATGGGACATGGAACATGGAACATGGAACATGGGACATGGGACATGAAACATGGGACATGTTCCATTGGACATTGAACATGGGACATGGGACATGGAACATGGGACATGGGACATGGAACATGGAACATGGGACAGTGGACATGGAACATGAAACATGGGACATGGGACATGGGACATGGGACATGGAACATGGGACATGGCACATGGGACATGGGACATGGGACATGAAACATGGGACATTGAACATGGGACATGGGAAATGGAACATGGGACATGGGACATGGGACATGGAACATGAAACATGGGACATTGAACATGGGACATGGGACATGGGACATGGGACATGGAACATGGGACATGAGACATGGAACATGAAACATGGGACATGGGACATGGGACATGGGACATGAAACATGGGACATGGGACATAGGACATGGAACATGGGACATGGGACATGGAACATGGATGGAACATGGGACATGGAACATGGGACATGGAACATGGGACATGGGACATCGGACATGGAACATGGGACATGGGACATGGAACATGGAACATTGGACAGTGGAACATGAAACATGGGACATGGGACATGGAATATGGAACATGGGACATGGAACATGGAACATGGAACATGGGACATGGGACATGCGACATGAAACATGGGACATGGGACATGGGACATGGGACATGGAACATTGGACAGTGGACATGGAACATGAAACATGAAACATGGGACATGGGACATGGAATATGGAATATGGAACATGGGACATGGACCATGGGACATGGAACATGGAACATGAAACATGGGACATGGGACATGGGACATGTAACATGGGACATGGGACATGTAACATGGGACATGGGACATGAAACATGGGATATGTTCCATGGGACATTGAACATGGGACATGGGACATGGAACATGGGACATGGAACATGGAACATGGGACATGGGACATGGAACATGGAACATGAAACATGGGACATGTTCCATGGAACATGAAACAGGGGACATGTTCCATGGGACATGGGACATGAAACATGGGACATGGAACACGGGACATGTTCCATGGGACATTGAACATGGGACATGAAACATGGGACATGGAACATGGGACATGGGACATGGGACATGGAACATTGGACAGTGGACATGGAACATGAAACATGGGACATGGAATATGGAATATGGAACATGGGACATGGACCATGGGACATGGGACATGGGACATGGGACATGGAACACGGGACATGGAACATGGGAAATGGGACATGGAACACGGGACATGGAACATGGGAAATGGGACATGGAACATGAGACATGGGACATGGGACATGGAACATGGAACATGGAACATGGGACATGGGACATGGGACATGGGACATGGGACATGGAACATGGGACATGGAACACGGGACATGGGACATGGGACTAGGGACATGGAACATTAAAAATGGGACATGTTCCATGGGACATTGAACATGGGACATGAAACATGGGACATGGGACATGGAACATGGGACATGGGACATGGGACATGGAACATTGGACAGTGGACATGGAACATGAAACATGGGACATGGAATATGGAATATGGAACATGGGACATGGACCATGGGACATGGGACATGGGACATGGGACATGGGACATGGAACACGGGACATGGAACATGGGAAATGGGACATGGAACATGGAACATGAGACATGGGACATGGGACATGAAACATGGAACATGGGACATGGAACATGGGACATGGGACATGGGACATGGAACATGGAACATGGGACATGGAACATGGGACATGGGACATGAAACATGGGACATGGAACATTAAAAATGGGACATGTTCCATGGGACATTGAACATGGGACATGGAATATGGGACATGGGACATGGAACATGAAACATGGGACATGGGACATGGAACATGGGACATGGAACATGGAACATGGGATATGGGACATGGGATATGGGACATGGGACATGGAACATGAAACATGGGACATGGGACATGGAACATGGGACATTGGACATGGGATATGGGACATGGAACATGGGACATTGGACATGGGACATGTAACATGGAACATGGGACAGTCGACATGGAACATGAAACATGGGACATGGGACATCGGACATGGAACATGGAACATGGGACAGTGGACATGGAACAAGAAACATGGGTTATGGGACATGGGACATGGAACATGAAACATGGGACATGGGACATGGAACATGGGACATTGGACATGGGATATGGGACATGGAACATGGAACATGGAACATGGGACATGGGACATGGAACATGGGACATGGGACATGGAACATGGGACATGGGACATGGGACATGGAACATGGAACATGGGATATTGGACATGGGATATGGGACATTGGACATGGAACATGAAACATGGGACATGGGACATGGAACATGGGACATTGGACATGGGACATGGGACAGTCGACATGGAACATGAAACATGGGACATGGGACATGGGACATGGAACATGGAACATGGGACAGTGGACATGGAACATGAAACATGGGACATGGGACATGGGACATGGAACATGGGACATGGGACATGGGACATGGGACATGAAACATGGGACATTGAACATGGGACATGGGAAATGGAACATGGAACATGGGACATGGAACATGAAACATGGGACATTGAACATGGGACATGGGACATGGGACATGGGACATGGGACATGGGACATGGAACATGAAACATGGGACATGGGACATGGGACATGAAACATGGGACATAGGACATGGAACATGGGACATGGGACATGGAACATGGATGGAACATGGGACATGGAACATGGGACATGGAACATGGGACATGGGACATCGGACATGGAACATGGGACATGGGACATGGGACATGGAACATGGAACATTGGACAGTGGACATGGAACATGAAACATGGGACATGGGACATGGAATATGGAACATGGGACATGGAATATGGAACATGGAACATGGGACATGGGACATGCGACATGAAACATGGGACATGGGACATGGGACATGGGACATGGAACATGGAACATTGGACAGTGGACATGGAACATGAAACATGAAACATGGGACATGGGACATGGAATATGGAATATGGAACATGGGACATGGACCATGGGACATGGAACATAGAACACAGAACATGAAACATGGGACATGGGACATGGGACATGGGACATGTAACATGGGACATGGGACATGTAACATGGGACATGAAACATGGGATATGTTCCATGGGACATTGAAAATGGGACATGGGACATGGAACATGGGACATGGAACATGGAACATGGAACATGGGACATGGGACATGGGACATGGAACATGGAACATGAAACATGGGACATGTTCCATGGAACATGAAACATGGGACATGTTCCATGGGACATGGGACATGGAACAATGGAAATGGGACATGGAACATGGAACATTGGACATGGAACATGGAACATGGAACATTGGACAGTGGACATGGAACATGAAATATGGGACATGGAATATGGAACATGGGACATGGAACATGGAACATGGGACAGTGGACATGGAACATGAAACATGGGACATGGGACATGGAACATGGGACATGGAACATGGAACATGGAACATGAGACATGGGACATGGGACATGGGACATGGGACATGGAACATGGGACATTGAACATGGGACATGGGACATGGAACATGGGACATGGGACATGGAACAGGAAACATGAAACATGGGACATGGAACATGGAACATGGAACATGAAACATGGGAGATGGGACATGGGACATGGGAAATGGAACATGGGACATGGAACATGGGACATGGAACAATGAACATGGGACATGCGACATGAAACATGGGACATGGGACATGAAACATGGGACATGGAACATGGAACATGGAACATTGGACAGTGGACATGGAACATGAAACATGGGACAGTGGACATGGAACATGAAACATGGGATATGGGACATGGGACATGGAACATGGAACATGGAACATGGAACATTGGACAGTGGACAGTGGACATGAAACATGAAACATGGGACATGGGACATGGAATATGGAACATGGGACATGGAACATGGGACATGGAACATGGGAAATGGAACATGGGACATGGAACATGGGACATGGAACAATGAACATGGGACATGGGACATGCGACATGAAACATGGGACTTGGGACATGGGACATGGAACATGGAACATGGAACATGGAACATTGGACAGTGGACAGTGGACATGAAACATGAAACATGGGACATGGGACATGGAATATGGAACATGGGACATGGAACATGGAACATGGAACATGGGACATGGAACAATGAACATGGGACATGGGACATGCGACATGAAACATGGGACATGGGACATGGGACATGGAACATTGGACAGTGGACATGGAATATGGAACATGGGACATGGACCATGGGACATGGAACATGGGACATGGGACATGGAACACGGGACATGGAACATGGGACATGGAACATGGAACATGGAACATGAGACATGGGACATGGGACATGGGACATGGGACATGGGACATGGAACATGGAACATGGGACATTGAACATGGGACATGGGACATGGAACATGGGACATGGGAAATGGAACAGGAAACATGAAACATGGGACATGGAACATGGAACATGGAACATGAAACATGGGAGATGGGACATGGGACATGGAACATGGGACATGGAACAATGAACATGGGACATGCGACATGAAACATGGGACATGGGACATGAAACATGGGACATGGAACATGGAACATGGAACATTGGACAGTGGACATGGAACATGAAACATGGGACAGTGGACATGGAACATGAAACATGGGATATGGGACATGGGACATGGGAAATGGAACATGGGACATGGAACATGGGACATGGAACAATGAACATGGGACATGGGACATGCGACATGAAACATGGGACTTGGGACATGGGACATGGAACATGGAACATGGAACATGGAACATTGGACAGTGGACATGAAACATGAAACATGGGACATGGGACATGGAATATGGAACATGGGACATGGAACATGGAACATGGAACATGGGACATGGAACAATGAACATGGGACATGGGACATGCGACATGAAACATGGGACATGGGACATGGGACATGGAACATTGGACAGTGGACATGGAATATGGAACATGGGACATGGACCATGGGACATGGAACATGGGACATGGGACATGGGACATGGAACACGGGACATGGAACATGGGAAATGGGACATGGAACATGGAACATGAGACATGGGACATGGGACATGGAACATGGAACATGGGACAAGGAACATGGGACATGGGACATGGAACATGAAACATGGGACATGGGACATGGGACATGGAACATGGAACATGGGACATGGAACATGGGACATGGGACATGAAACATGGGACACGGAACATTAAAAATGGGACATGTTCCATGGGACATTGAACATGGGACATGGAATATGGGACATGGGACATGGAACATGAAACATGGGACATGGAACATGGAACATGGAACATGGAACATGGGATATGGGACATGGAACATGAAACATGGGACATGGGACATGGAACATGGGACATTGGACATGGGACATGGGACATGGAACATGGGACATTGGACATGGGACATGGAACATGGAACATGGGACAGTCGACATGGAACATGAAACATGGGACATGGGACATGGGACATGGAACATGGAACATGGGACAGTGGACACGGAACATGAAACATGGGTTATGGGACATGGAACATGGAACATGGGACATGGGACATGGAACATGGAACATGAAACATGAAACATGGGACATGGGACATGAAACATGGGACATGTTCCATGGGACATTGAACATGGGACATGGAACATGGGACATGGAACATGGAACATGGGACAGTGGACATGGAACATGAAACATGGGACATGGGACATGGAACATGGGACATGGCACATGGGACATGGGACATGGGACATGAAACATGGGACATTGAACATGGGACATCGGAAATGGAACATGGGACATGGGACATGGAACATGAAACATGGGACATTGAACATGGGACATGGGACATGGGACATGGAACATGGGACATGGGACATGGAACATGAAACATGGGACATGGGACATGGGACATGGGACATGAAACATGGGACATGGGACATGGGACATAGGACATGGAACATGGGACATGGGACATGGAACATGGATGGAACATGGGACATGGAACATGGGACATGGAACATGGGACATGGGACATCGGACATGGAACATGGGACATGGGACATGGGACATGGAACATGGAACATGGAACATGGGACATGGGACATGGGACATTGCACATGGAACATGGGACAGTGGACATGGAACATGAAACATGGGATATGGGACATGGAACATGGGACATGGTACATGGGACATGGAACATGAAACATGAAACATGGAACATGGGACATGGGACATGGAACATGGGACATGGGACATGGAACATGGAACATGGAACATGGGACAGTGGACATGAAACATGAAAACTGGGACATGGAACATGGAACATGGGACATGGCACATGGGACATGGAACATGGAACATGGGAAAGTGGACATGGAACATGGAACATGGGACATGGAACATGGAACATGAAACATGGGACATGTTCCATGGGACATGGAACATGGGACATGGGACATGAAACATGGGACATGGAACATGGGATATTGAACATGGGACATGGGACATGGAACATGGGACATGGGACATGAAACATGAAACATGGGACATGGGACATGGGACATGAAACATGGCACATGGAACATGGGATATTGAACATGGGACATGGAACATGGAACATGGCACATGGAACATGGAACATGGGACATGGGACATGGGACATGGGACATGGAACATGGGACATGGGACATGGGACATGAAACATGGGACATGGAACATGGAACATGGCACATGGAACATGGAACATGGGACATGGGACATGGAACATGGGACATGGAACATGGAACATGGGACATGGAACATGGAACATGAGACATGGGACATGGGACATGGAACATGGAACATGGGACATGGGACATGGGACATGGGTCATGGGACATGGGACATGGAACATGGAACATGGGACATGGAACATGGAACATGGAACATGGGACATGGGACATGGGACATTGCACATGGAACATGGGACAGTGGACATGGAACATGAAACATGGGATATGGGACATGGAACATGGGACATGGTACATGGGACATGGGACATGGGACATGGAACATGGAACATGGAACATGGGAGAGTGGACATGAAACATGAAACATGGGACATGGAACATGGAACATGGGACATGGCACATGGGACATGGAACATGGAACATGGGACATGGCACATGGGACATGGAACATGGAACATGGGACAGTGGACATGGAACATGGAACATGGGACATGGAACATGGAACATGAAACATGGGACATGTTCCATGGGACATGGAACATGGGACATGGGACATGAAACATGGGACATGGAACATGGGATATTGAACATGGGACATGGGACATGGAACATGGGACATGAAACATGAAACATGGGACATGGGACATGGGACATGAAACATGGGACATGGAACATGGGATATTGAACATGGGACATGGAACATGGAACATGGAACATGGCACATGGAACATGGAACATGGAACATGGGACATGGGACATGGGACATGGAACATGGGACATGGGACATGAAACATGGCACATGGAACATGGAACATGGGACATGGAACATGGGATATTGAACATGGGACATGGAACATGGAACATGGCACATGGAACATGGCACATGGAACATGGAACATGGGACATGGGACATGGAACATGGGACATGGAACATGGGACATGGAACATGGAACCTGGGACATGGAACATGGAACATGAGACATGGGACATGGGACATGGAACATGGAACATGGGACATGGGACATGGGACATGGGTCATGGGACATGGGACATGGAACATGGAACATGGGACATGGAACATGGGACATGGGACATGAAACATGGGACATGGAACATTAAAAATGGGACATGTTCCATGGGACATTGAACATGGGACATGGAATATGGGACATGGGACATGGAACATGAAACATGGGACATGGAACATGGAACATGGAACATGGGATATGGGACATGGGATATGGGATATGGGACATGGGACATGGAACATGAAACATGGGACATGGGACATGGAACATGGGACATGGAACATGGAACATGGAACATCGGATATGGGACATGAAACATGGGACATGTTCCATGGAACATGAAACATGGGACATGTTCCATGGGACATGGGACATGAAACATGGGACATGGGACATGGAACATGGGACATGGGACATGGGACATGGAACATTAAAAATGGGACATGTTCCATGGGACATTGAACATGGGACATGTAACATGGGACATGGGACATGGAACATGGAACATGGGACATGGGACATGGAACATGGAACATGGAACATGGGACATGGAACATGGGAAATGGGACATGGAACATGGAACATGAGACATGAGACATGGGACATTGGACATGGGACAAGGAACATGGAACATGGGACAGTCGACATGGAACATGAAACATGGGACATGGGACATGGGACATGGGACATGGGACATGGGACAGTGGACATGGAACATGAAACATGGGTTATGGGACATGGAACATGGAACATGGGACATGGAACATGGGATATTGAACATGGGACATGGGACATGGAACATGGGACATTGGACATGAAACATGAAACATGGGACATGGGACATGGGACATGAAACATGGGACATGGAACATGGGATATTGAACATGGGACATGGAACATGGAACATGGCACATGGAACATGGGACATGGAACATGGGATATGGGACATGGAACACGGGACATGGGACAGTGGACATGGAACATGAAACATGGGTTATGGGACATGGAACATGGAACATGGAACATGGGACATGGGACATGGAACATGGAACATGAAACATGAAACATGGGACATGGGACATGAAACATGGGACATGTTCCATGGGACATGGGACATGGAACATGGGACATGGGACATGGAACATGGAACATGGGACAGTGGACATGAAACATGAAACATGAAACATGGGACATGGGACATGGGACATGGAACATGGGACATGGCACATGGGACATGGGACATGGGACATGGGACATGAAACATGGGACATTGAAAATGGGACATGGGACATGGAACATGGGACATGGAACATGAAACATGGGACATTGAACATGGGACATGGGACATGGAACATGAGACATGGGACATGGGACATGGAACATGGAACATGAAACATGGGACATGGGACATGGGACATGGGACATGAAACATGGGACATGGGACATGGGACATAGGACATGGAACATGGGACATGGGACATGGAACATGGATGGAACATGGGATATGGAACATGGGACATGGAACATGGGACATGGGACATGGGACATGGGACATGGAACATGGAACATGGAACATGGGACATGGGACATGGCACATGGAACATGGGACAGTGGACATGGAACATGAAATATGGGACATGTTCCATGGGACATGGAACATGGGACATGGGACATGGGCCATGAAACATGGGACATGGAACATGGGATATTGAACATGGGACATGGGACATGGAACATGGGACATGAAACATGAAACATGAAACATGAAACATGGGACATGGGACATGGGACATGAAACATGGGACATGGAACATGGGATATTGAACATGGGACATGGAACATGGAACATGGCACATGGAACATGGGACATGGGACATGGGACATGGAACATGGGACATGGGACATGAAACATGGGACATTGGAACATGGAACATGGAACATGGAACATGAGACATGGGACATGGGACATGGAACATGGAACATGGGACATGGAACATGGGACATGGGACATGGGACATGGGACATGGAACATGGAACATGGGACATGGAACATGGAACATGGGACATGGGACATGGAACATGGGACATGGAACATGGGACATGGGACATGAAACATGGGACATGGGACATGGAACATGGGACATGGAACATGGAACATGGGACATGAAACATGGGACATTGGAACATGGAACATGGCACATGGAACATGGAACATGGGACATGGAACATGGAACATGGCACATGGAACATGGGACATGGAACATGAAACATGAAACATGGGACATGGGACATGGAACATGGGACATGGAACATGGGACATGGAACATGGGATATGGGACATGGGATATGGGACATGGGACATGGAACATGGGACATTGGAACATGGAACATGGCACATGGAACATGGAACATGGGACATGGGACATGGAACATGGGACATGGAACATGGAACATGGAACATGTGATATGGGACATGGGATATGGGACATGGAACATGGAACATGGGACATGGAACATGGAACATGGCACATGGAACATGGAACATGGGATATGGGACATGGGATATGGGACATGGAACATGGAACATGGGACATGGAACATGGGACATGGAACATGGAACATGGAACATGGAACATGGGATATGGGACATGGGATATGGGACATGGGACATGGAACATGGGACATTGGAACATGGAACATGGCACATGGAACATGGAACATGGAACATGGGACATGGGACATGGAACATGGGACATGGAACATGGAACATGGGATATGGGACATGGGATATGGGACATGGAACATGGAACATGGGACATGGAACATGGAACATGGCACATGGAACATGGAACATGAGACATGGGACATGGGACATGGAACATGGAACATGGGACATGGAACATGGGACATGGGACATGGGACATGGGACATGGAACATGGAACATGGGACATGGAACATGGGACATGGGACATGAAACATGGGACATGGGACATGGAACATGGGACATGGAACATGGAACATGGGACATGAAACATGGGACATTGGAACATGGAACATGGCACATGGAACATGGAACATGGGACATGGAACATGGAACATGGCACATGGAACATGGGACATGGAACATGAAACATGGGACATGGGACATGGAACATGGGACATGGAACATGGAACATGGAACATGGGATATGGGACATGGGATATGGGACATGGGACATGGAACATGGGACATTGGGCATGGGACATGGAACATGGGACATTGGACATGGGACATGGAACATGGGACAGTCGACATGGAACATGAAACATGGAACATGGGACATGGGACATGGAACATGGGACATGGGATATGGGACATGAAACATGGGACATGTTCCATGGGACATTGAACATGGGACATGGGACATGGAACATGGAACATGGGACATGGAACATGGGACATGGGACATGAAACATGGGACATGGAACATTAAAAATGGGACATGTTCCATGGGACATTGAACATGGGACATGGAATATGGGACATGGGACATGGAACATGAAACATGGGACATGGAACATGGAACATGGAACATGGGATATGGGACATGGGATATGGGATATGGGACATGGGACATGGAACATGAAACATGGGACATGGGACATGGAACATGGGACATGGAACATGGAACATGGAACATCGGATATGGGACATGAAACATGGGACATGTTCCATGGAACATGAAACATGGGACATGTTCCATGGGACATGGGACATGAAACATGGGACATGGGACATGGAACATGGGACATGGGACATGGGACATGGAACATTAAAAATGGGACATGTTCCATGGGACATTGAACATGGGACATGTAACATGGGACATGGGACATGGAACATGGAACATGGGACATGGGACATGGAACATGGAACATGGAACATGGGACATGGAACATGGGAAATGGGACATGGAACATGGAACATGAGACATGAGACATGGGACATTGGACATGGGACAAGGAACATGGAACATGGGACAGTCGACATGGAACATGAAACATGGGACATGGGACATGGGACATGGGACATGGGACATGGGACAGTGGACATGGAACATGAAACATGGGTTATGGGACATGGAACATGGAACATGGGACATGGAACATGGGATATTGAACATGGGACATGGGACATGGAACATGGGACATTGGACATGAAACATGAAACATGGGACATGGGACATGGGACATGAAACATGGGACATGGAACATGGGATATTGAACATGGGACATGGAACATGGAACATGGCACATGGAACATGGGACATGGAACATGGGATATGGGACATGGAACACGGGACATGGGACAGTGGACATGGAACATGAAACATGGGTTATGGGACATGGAACATGGAACATGGAACATGGGACATGGGACATGGAACATGGAACATGAAACATGAAACATGGGACATGGGACATGAAACATGGGACATGTTCCATGGGACATGTTCCATGGGACATGTTCCATGGGACATGGGACATGGAACATGGGACATGGGACATGGAACATGGAACATGGGACAGTGGACATGAAACATGAAACATGAAACATGGGACATGGGACATGGGACATGGAACATGGGACATGGCACATGGGACATGGGACATGGGACATGGGACATGAAACATGGGACATTGAAAATGGGACATGGGACATGGAACATGGGACATGGAACATGAAACATGGGACATTGAACATGGGACATGGGACATGGAACATGAGACATGGGACATGGGACATGGAACATGGAACATGAAACATGGGACATGGGACATGGGACATGGGACATGAAACATGGGACATGGGACATGGGACATAGGACATGGAACATGGGACATGGGACATGGAACATGGATGGAACATGGGATATGGAACATGGGACATGGAACATGGGACATGGGACATGGGACATGGGACATGGAACATGGAACATGGAACATGGGACATGGGACATGGCACATGGAACATGGGACAGTGGACATGGAACATGAAATATGGGACATGTTCCATGGGACATGGAACATGGGACATGGGACATGGGCCATGAAACATGGGACATGGAACATGGGATATTGAACATGGGACATGGGACATGGAACATGGGACATGAAACATGAAACATGAAACATGAAACATGGGACATGGGACATGGGACATGAAACATGGGACATGGAACATGGGATATTGAACATGGGACATGGAACATGGAACATGGCACATGGAACATGGGACATGGGACATGGGACATGGAACATGGGACATGGGACATGAAACATGGGACATTGGAACATGGAACATGGAACATGGAACATGAGACATGGGACATGGGACATGGAACATGGAACATGGGACATGGAACATGGGACATGGGACATGGGACATGGGACATGGAACATGGAACATGGGACATGGAACATGGAACATGGGACATGGGACATGGAACATGGGACATGGAACATGGGACATGGGACATGAAACATGGGACATGGGACATGGAACATGGGACATGGAACATGGAACATGGGACATGAAACATGGGACATTGGAACATGGAACATGGCACATGGAACATGGAACATGGGACATGGAACATGGAACATGGCACATGGAACATGGGACATGGAACATGAAACATGAAACATGGGACATGGGACATGGAACATGGGACATGGAACATGGGACATGGAACATGGGATATGGGACATGGGATATGGGACATGGGACATGGAACATGGGACATTGGAACATGGAACATGGCACATGGAACATGGAACATGGGACATGGGACATGGAACATGGGACATGGAACATGGAACATGGAACATGTGATATGGGACATGGGATATGGGACATGGAACATGGAACATGGGACATGGAACATGGAACATGGCACATGGAACATGGAACATGGGATATGGGACATGGGATATGGGACATGGAACATGGAACATGGGACATGGAACATGGGACATGGAACATGGAACATGGAACATGGAACATGGGATATGGGACATGGGATATGGGACATGGGACATGGAACATGGGACATTGGAACATGGAACATGGCACATGGAACATGGAACATGGGACATGGGACATGGAACATGGGACATGGAACATGGAACATGGAACATGGGATATGGGACATGGGATATGGGACATGGAACATGGAACATGGGACATGGAACATGGAACATGGCACATGGAACATGGAACATGAGACATGGGACATGGGACATGGAACATGGAACATGGGACATGGAACATGGGACATGGGACATGGGACATGGGACATGGAACATGGAACATGGGACATGGAACATGGGACATGGGACATGAAACATGGGACATGGGACATGGAACATGGGACATGGAACATGGAACATGGGACATGAAACATGGGACATTGGAACATGGAACATGGCACATGGAACATGGAACATGGGACATGGAACATGGAACATGGCACATGGAACATGGGACATGGAACATGAAACATGGGACATGGGACATGGAACATGGGACATGGAACATGGAACATGGAACATGGGATATGGGACATGGGATATGGGACATGGGACATGGAACATGGGACATTGGGCATGGGACATGGAACATGGGACATTGGACATGGGACATGGAACATGGGACAGTCGACATGGAACATGAAACATGGAACATGGGACATGGGACATGGAACATGGGACATGGGATATGGGACATGAAACATGGGACATGTTCCATGGGACATTGAACATGGGACATGGGACATGGAACATGGGACATGGAACATGGAACATGAGACAGTGGACATGGAACATGAAACATGGGACATGGGACATGGGACATGGGACATGGTACATGGGACATGGGACATGGGACATGGGACATGAAACATGGGACATTGAACATGGGACATGGGACATGGAACATGGGACATGGGACATGGAACATGGGACATGGCACATGGGACATGGGACATGAAACATGGGACATTGAACATGGGACATGGGACATGTAACATGTAACATGGGACATGGGACATGGAACATGAAACATGGGACATTGAACATGGGACATGGGACATGGGACATGGGACATGGAACATGGGACATGGGACATGGAACATGAAACATGAAACATGGGACATGGGACATAGAACATGGAACATATGGACATGGGACATGGAACATGGATGGAACATGGGACATGGAACATGGGACATGGAACATGGGACATGGGACATCGGACATGGAACATGGGACATGGGACATGGGACATGGAACATGGAACATGGAACATGGGACATGGGACATGGGACATGGCACATGGAACATGGAACATGGGACAGTGGACATGGAACATGAAACATGGGATATGGGACATGGAACATGGGACATGGTACATGGGACATGGAACATGAAACATGAAACATGGAACATGGGACATGGGACATGGAACATGGGACTTGGGACATGGGACATGGGACATGGAACATGGAACATGGAACATGGGACAGTGGACATGGAACATGAAACATGGGAAATGGAACATGGAACATGGGACATGGCACATGGGACATGGAACATGGAACATGGAACATGGGACATGGGACATGAAACATGGGACATGGAACATTAAAAATGGGACATGTTCCATGGGACATTGAACATGGGACATGGAATATGGGACATGGGACATGGAACATGAAACATGGGACATGGAACATGGAACATGGAACATGGGATATGGAACATGGGACATGGGACATGAAACATGGGACATGGGACATGGAACATGGAACATGGGACAGTGGACATGGAACATGAAACATGGGACATGGGACATGGGACATGGGACATGGAACATGGGACATGGCACATGGGACATGGGACATGGGACATGGGACATGAAACATGGGACATTGAACATGGGACATCGGAAATGGAACATGGGACATGGAACATGGGACATGGGACATGGGACATGGAACATGGGACATGGCACATGGGACATGGGACATGGGACATGGAACATGAAACATGGGACATTGAACATGGGACATGGGACATGGGACATGGGACATGGAACATGGGACATGGGACATGGAACATGAAACATGGGACATGGGACATGGGACATGGGACATGAAACATGGGACATGGGACATGGGACATAGGACATGGAACATTGGACATGGGACATGGAACATGGATGGAACATGGGACATGGAACATGGGACATGGAACATGGGACATGGGACATCGGACATGGAACATGGGACATGGGACATGGGACATGGAACATGGAACATGGGACATGGGACATGGGACATTGCACATGGAACATGGGACAGTGGACATGGAACATGAAACATGGGATATGGGACATGGAACATGGGACATGGTACATGGGACATGGAACATGAAACATGAAACATGGGACATGGGACATGGAACATGGGACAGTGGACATGAAACATGAAACATGGGACATGGAACATGGGACATGGAACATGAAACATGGGACATGGGACATGGAACATGGGACATGGAACATGGAACATGGAACATGGGATATGGGACATGGGATATGGGACATGGGACATGGAACATGGGACATTGGGCATGGGACATGGAACATGGGACATTGGACATGGGACATGGAACATGGAACATGGGACAGTCGACATGGAACATGAAACATGGAACATGGGACATGGGACATGGAACATGGGACATGGGATATGGGACATGAAACATGGGACATGTTCCATGGGACATTGAACATGGGACATGGGACATGGAACATGGGACATGGGACATGGAACATGGAACATGGGACAGTGGACATGGAACATGAAACATGGGACATGGGACATGGGACATGGTACATGGGACATGGGACATGGGACATGGGACATGAAACATGGGACATTGAACATGGGACATGGGACATGGAACATGGGACATGGGACATGGAACATGGGACATGGCACATGGGACATGGGACATGAAACATGGGACATTGAACATGGGACATGGGACATGTAACATGTAACATGGGACATGGGACATGGAACATGAAACATGGGACATTGAACATGGGACATGGGACATGGGACATGGGACATGGAACATGGGACATGGGACATGGAACATGAAACATGAAACATGGGACATGGGACATAGAACATGGAACATATGGACATGGGACATGGAACATGGATGGAACATGGGACATGGAACATGGGACATGGAACCTGGGACATGGGACATCGGACATGGAACATGGGACATGGGACATGGGACATGGAACATGGAACATGGAACATGGGACATGGGACATGGGACATGGCACATGGAACATGGAACATGGGACAGTGGACATGGAACATGAAACATGGGATATGGGACATGGAACATGGGACATGGTACATGGGACATGGAACATGAAACATGAAACATGGAACATGGGACATGGGACATGGAACATGGGACTTGGGACATGGGACATGGGACATGGAACATGGAACATGGAACATGGGACAGTGGACATGGAACATGAAACATGGGAAATGGAACATGGAACATGGGACATGGCACATGGGACATGGAACATGGAACATGGAACATGGGACATGGGACATGAAACATGGGACATGGAACATTAAAAATGGGACATGTTCCATGGGACATTGAACATGGGACATGGAATATGGGACATGGAACATGGGACATGGGACATGGGACATGGAACATGGGACATGGCACATGGGACATGGGACATGGGACATGGAACATGAAACATGGGACATTGAACATGGGACATGGGACATGGGACATGGGACATGGAACATGGGACATGGGACATGGAACATGAAACATGGGACATGGGACATGGGACATGGGACATGAAACATGGGACATGGGACATGGGACATAGGACATGGAACATTGGACATGGGACATGGAACATGGATGGAACATGGGACATGGAACATGGGACATGGAACATGGGACATGGGACATCGGACATGGAACATGGGACATGGGACATGGGACATGGAACATGGAACATGGGACATGGGACATGGGACATTGCACATGGAACATGGGACAGTGGACATGGAACATGAAACATGGGATATGGGACATGGAACATGGGACATGGTACATGGGACATGGAACATGAAACATGAAACATGGAACATGGGACATGGGACATGGAACATGGGACAGTGGACATGAAACATGAAACATGGGACATGGAACATGGAACATGGGACATGGCACATGGAACATGGGACAGTGGACATGAAACATGAAACATGGGACATGGAACATGGAACATGGGACATGGCACATGGGACATGGAACATGGAACATGGGACAGTGGACATGGAACATGGAACATGGGACATGGAACATGGAACATGAAACATGGGACATGTTCCATGGGACATGGAACATGGGACATGGGACATGAAACATGGGACATGAAACATGGGACATGGAACATGGGATATTGAACATGGGACATGGGACATGGAACATGGGACATGGGACATGAAACATGAAACATGGGACATGGGACATGGGACATGAAACATGGGACATGGAACATGGGATATTGAACATGGGACATGGAACATGGAACATGGCACATGGAACATGGAACATGGGACATGGGACATGGGACATGGAACATGGGACATGGGACATGGGACATGAAACATGGGACATGGAACATGGAACATGGCACATGGAACATGGAACATGGCACATGGAACATGGAACATGGGACATGGGACATGGAACATGGGACATGGAACATGGAACATGGCACATGGAACATGGAACATGAGACATGGGACATGGAACATGGAACATGGGACATGGGACATGGGACATGGGTCATGGGACATGGGACATGGAACATTAAAAATGGGACATGTTCCATGGGACATTGAACATGGGACATGGAATATGGGACATGGGACATGGAACATGAAACATGGGACATGGAACATGGAACATGGAACATGGGATATGGGATATGGGACATGGGACATGGAACATGAAACATGGGACATGGAACATGGGACATGGAACATGGAACATGGAACATCGGATATGGGACATGAAACATGGGACATGTTCCATGGAACATGAAACATGGGACATGTTCCATGGGACATGGGACATGAAACATGGGACATGGAAAATGGGACATGGGACATGGGACTAGGGACATGGAACATTAAAAATGGGACATGTTCCATGGGACATTGAACATGGGACATGTAACATGGGACATGGGACATGGAACATGGAACATGGGACATGGAACATGGGAAATGGGAAATGGGACATGGAACATGGAACATGAGACACGGGACATTGGACATGGGACAAGGAACATGGAACATGGGACAGTCGACATGGAACATGAAACATGGGACATGGGACATGGGACATGGGACATGGAACATGGGACATGGGACAGTGGACATGGAACATGAAACATGGGTTATGGGACATGGAACATGGAACATGGGACATGGAACATGGGATATTGAACATGGGACATGGGACATGGAACATGGGACATGAAACATGAAACATGGGACATGGGACATGGGACATGGGACATGGAACATGGGACATGGGACAGTGGACATGGAACATGAAACATGGGTTATGGGACATGGAACATGGAACATGGAACATGGAACATGGGACATGGAACATGGGATATTGAACATGGGACATGGGACATGGAACATGGGACATGGGACATGAAACATGAAACATGGGACATGGGACATGGGACATGAAACATGGGACATGGAACATGGGATATTGAACATGGGATATGGAACATGGAACATGGCACATGGAACATGGGACATGGAACATGGGATATGGGACATGGAACACGGGACATGGGACAGTGGACATGGAACATGAAACATGGGTTATGGGACATGGAACATGGGACATGGGACATGGGACATGGAACATGAAACATGAAACATGGGACATGGGACATGGGACATGAAACATGGGACATGTTCCATGGGACATTGAACATGGGACATGGGACATGGAACATGGAACATGGAACATGGGACATGGGACATGGAACATGAAACATGGGACAGTGGACATGAAACATGAAACATGGGACATGGGACATGGGACATGGGAAATGGAACATGGGACATGGGACATGGGACATGGGACATGGGACATGAAACATGGGACATTGAACATGGGACATGGGACATGGAACATGGGACATGGAACATGAAACATGGGACATTGAACATGGGACATGGGACATGGGACATGGAACATGGGACATGGGACATGGGACATGGAACATGAAACATGGGACATGGGACATGGAACATGAAACATGGGACATGGGACATGGGACATGAAACATGGGACATGGGACATGGGACATGGGACATAGGACATGGAACATGGGACATGGGACATGGAACATGGATGGAACATGGGATATGGAACATGGGACATGGAACATGGGACATGGGACATCGGACATGGGACATGGGACATGGAACATGGAACATGGAACATGGGACATGGGACATGGCACATGGAACATGGGACAGTGGAAATGGAACATGGAACATGGGACATGGAACATGGAACATGAAATATGGGACATGTTCCATGGGACATGGAACATGGGACATGGGACATGAAACATGGGACATGGAACATGGGATATTGAACATGGGACATGGGACATGGAACATGGGACATGGGACATGAAACATGAAACATGAAACATGGGACATGGGACATGGGACATGAAACATGGGACATTGGAACATGGAACATGGCACATGTAACATGGAACATGAGACATGGAACATGAGACATGGGACATGGGACATGGAACATGGAACATGGGACATGGAACATGGGACATGGGACATGGGACATGGGACATGGAACATGGAACATGGGACATGGAACATGGAACATGGGACATGGGACATGAAACATGGGACATGGAACATTAAAAATGGGACATGTTCCATGGGACATTGAACATGGGACATGGAATATGGGACATGGGACATGGAACATGAAACATGGGACATGGAACATGGAACATGGAACATGGGATATGGGATATGGGACATGGGATATGGGACATGGGACATGGAACATGAAACATGGGACATGGGACATGGAACATGGGACATGGAACATGGAACATGGGATATGGGACATGGGATATGGGACATGGGACATGGGACATGGAACATTGGGCATGGGACATGGAACATGGGACATTGGACATGGGACATGGAACATGGAACATGGGACAGTCGACATGGAACATGAAACATGGGACATGGGGCATGGGACATGGAACATGGAACATGGGACAGTGGACATGGAACATGGAACATGGAACATGGGACATGGGACATGGGACATGGGACATGGGACATGAAACATGGGACATGTTCCATGGGACATTGAACATGGGACATGGGACATGGAACATGGGACATGGGACATGGAACATGGAACATGGGACAGTGGACATGGAACATGAAACATGGGACATGGGACATGGGACATGGGACATGGTACATGGGACATGGCACATGGGACATGGGACATGGGAAATGGGACATGAAACATGGGACATTGAACATGGGACATGGGACATGGAACATGGGACATGGGACATGGAACATGGGACATGGCACATGGGACATGGGACATGAAACATGGGACATTGAACATGGGACATGGGACATGTAACATGGGACATGGGACATGGAACATGAAACATGGGACATTGAACATGGGACATGGGACATGGAACATGGGACATGGGACATGGAACATGAAACATGAAACATGGGACATGGGACATGGGACATGGGACATGAAACATGGGACATGGGACATGGGACATAGGACATGGAACATATGGACATGGGACATGGAACATATGGACATGGGACATGGAACATGGATGGAACATGGGACATGGAACATGGGACATGGAACATGGGACATGGGACATCGGACATGGAACATGGGACATGGGACATGGGACATGGAACATGGAACATGGAACATGGGACATGGGACATGGGACATGGCACATGGAACATGGAACATGGGACAGTGGACATGGAACATGAAACATGGGATATGGGACATGGAACATGGGACATGGTACATGGGACATGGAACATGAAACATGAAACATGAAACATGGAACATGGGACATGGGACATGGAACATGGGACTTGGGACATGGGACATGGAACATGGAACATGGAACATGGGACAGTGGACATGAAACATGAAACATGGGACATGGAACATGGAACATGGGACATGGCACATGGGAAAGTGGACATGGAACATGGAACATGGGAAAGTGGACATGGAACATGGAACATGGGACATGGGACATGGAACATGGGAAAGTGGACATGGAACATGGAACATGGGAAAGTGGACATGGAACATGGAACATGGGACATGGGACATGGCACATGGGACATGGAACATGGAACATGGAACATGGGACATGGAACATGGGACATGGGACATGAAACATGGGACATGGAACATTAAAAATGGGACATGTTCCATGGGACATTGAACATGGGACATGGAATATGGGACATGGGACATGGAACATGAAACATGGAACATGGAACATGGAACATGGAACATGGGATATGGAACATGGGACATGGGACATGAAACATGGGACATGGAACATTAAAAATGGGACATGTTCCATGGGACATTGAACATGGGACATGGAATATGGGACATGGGACATGAAACATGGGACATGGAACATTAAAAATGGAACATGTTCCATGGGACATTGAACATGGGACATGGGATATGGGACATGGGACATGGAACATGGGATGTGGGACATGGGACATGGAACATGAAACATGGGACATGGGACATGGAACATGGGACATTGGACATGGGACATGGGACATGGAACATGGGACATTGGACATGGGACATGGAACATGGAACATGAGACAGTCGACATGGAACATGAAACATGGGACATGGGACATGGAACATGGAACATGGGACGGTGGACATGGAACATGAAACATGGGTTATGGGACATGGAACATGGAACATGGAACATGGGACATGGGACATGGAACATGGAACATGGAACATGAAACATGAAACATGGGACAAGGGACATGGGACATGAAACATGGGACATGTTCCATGGGACATTGAACATGGGACATGGGACATGGAACATGGGACATGGGACATGGAACATGGAACATGGAACATGGGACAGTGGACATGGAACATGAAACATGGGACATGGGACATGGGACATGGAACATGGGACATGGCACATGGGACATGGGACATGAAACATGGGACATTGAACATGGGACATGGGACATGGGACATGGAACATGAAACATGGGACATTGAACATGGGACATGGGACATGGGACATGAAACATAGGACATGGAACATGGGATATTGAACATGGGACATGGGACATGGAACATGGGACATGGGACATGAAACATGAAACATGAAACATGGGACATGGGACATGGGACATGAAACATGGGACATGGAACATGGAACATGGGACATGGGACATGGGACATGGGACATGGGACATGGGACATGAAACATGGGACATGGAACATGGGACATGGAACATGGAACATGGGACATGGGACATGGAACATGGGACATGGGACATGGGACATGGGACATGGCACATGGCACATGGCACATGAAACATGGGACATGAAACATGGGACATGTTCCATGGAACATGAAACATGGGACATGTTCCATGGGACATGGGACATGAAACATGGGACATGGGACATGGAACATGGGACATGGGACATGGGACATGGAACATTAAAAATGGGACATGTTCCATGGGACATTGAACATGGGACATGTAACATGGGACATGGGACATGGAACATGGAACATGGGACATGGGACATGGAACATGGAACATGGAACATGGGACATGGAACATGGGAAATGGGACATGGAACATGGAACATGAGACATGAGACATGGGACATTGGACATGGGACAAGGAACATGGAACATGGGACAGTCGACATGGAACATGAAACATGGGACATGGGACATGGGACATGGGACATGGGACATGGGACAGTGGACATGGAACATGAAACATGGGTTATGGGACATGGAACATGGAACATGGGACATGGAACATGGGATATTGAACATGGGACATGGGACATGGAACATGGGACATTGGACATGAAACATGAAACATGGGACATGGGACATGGGACATGAAACATGGGACATGGAACATGGGATATTGAACATGGGACATGGAACATGGAACATGGCACATGGAACATGGGACATGGAACATGGGATATGGGACATGGAACACGGGACATGGGACAGTGGACATGGAACATGAAACATGGGTTATGGGACATGGAACATGGAACATGGAACATGGGACATGGGACATGGAACATGGAACATGAAACATGAAACATGGGACATGGGACATGAAACATGGGACATGTTCCATGGGACATGTTCCATGGGACATGTTCCATGGGACATGGGACATGGAACATGGGACATGGGACATGGAACATGGAACATGGGACAGTGGACATGAAACATGAAACATGAAACATGGGACATGGGACATGGGACATGGAACATGGGACATGGCACATGGGACATGGGACATGGGACATGGGACATGAAACATGGGACATTGAAAATGGGACATGGGACATGGAACATGGGACATGGAACATGAAACATGGGACATTGAACATGGGACATGGGACATGGAACATGAGACATGGGACATGGGACATGGAACATGGAACATGAAACATGGGACATGGGACATGGGACATGGGACATGAAACATGGGACATGGGACATGGGACATAGGACATGGAACATGGGACATGGGACATGGAACATGGATGGAACATGGGATATGGAACATGGGACATGGAACATGGGACATGGGACATGGGACATGGGACATGGAACATGGAACATGGAACATGGGACATGGGACATGGCACATGGAACATGGGACAGTGGACATGGAACATGAAATATGGGACATGTTCCATGGGACATGGAACATGGGACATGGGACATGGGCCATGAAACATGGGACATGGAACATGGGATATTGAACATGGGACATGGGACATGGAACATGGGACATGAAACATGAAACATGAAACATGAAACATGGGACATGGGACATGGGACATGAAACATGGGACATGGAACATGGGATATTGAACATGGGACATGGAACATGGAACATGGCACATGGAACATGGGACATGGGACATGGGACATGGAACATGGGACATGGGACATGAAACATGGGACATTGGAACATGGAACATGGAACATGGAACATGAGACATGGGACATGGGACATGGAACATGGAACATGGGACATGGAACATGGGACATGGGACATGGGACATGGGACATGGAACATGGAACATGGGACATGGAACATGGAACATGGGACATGGGACATGGAACATGGGACATGGAACATGGGACATGGGACATGAAACATGGGACATGGGACATGGAACATGGGACATGGAACATGGAACATGGGACATGAAACATGGGACATTGGAACATGGAACATGGCACATGGAACATGGAACATGGGACATGGAACATGGAACATGGCACATGGAACATGGGACATGGAACATGAAACATGAAACATGGGACATGGGACATGGAACATGGGACATGGAACATGGGACATGGAACATGGGACATGGAACATGGGATATGGGACATGGGATATGGGACATGGGACATGGAACATGGGACATTGGAACATGGAACATGGCACATGGAACATGGAACATGGGACATGGGACATGGAACATGGGACATGGAACATGGAACATGGAACATGTGATATGGGACATGGGATATGGGACATGGAACATGGAACATGGGACATGGAACATGGAACATGGCACATGGAACATGGAACATGGGATATGGGACATGGGATATGGGACATGGAACATGGAACATGGGACATGGAACATGGGACATGGAACATGGAACATGGAACATGGGATATGGGACATGGGATATGGGACATGGGACATGGAACATGGGACATTGGAACATGGAACATGGCACATGGAACATGGAACATGGGACATGGGACATGGAACATGGGACATGGAACATGGAACATGGAACATGGGATATGGGACATGGGATATGGGACATGGAACATGGAACATGGGACATGGAACATGGAACATGGCACATGGAACATGGAACATGAGACATGGGACATGGGACATGGAACATGGAACATGGGACATGGAACATGGGACATGGGACATGGGACATGGGACATGGAACATGGAACATGGGACATGGAACATGGGACATGGGACATGAAACATGGGACATGGGACATGGAACATGGGACATGGAACATGGAACATGGGACATGAAACATGGGACATTGGAACATGGAACATGGCACATGGAACATGGAACATGGGACATGGAACATGGAACATGGCACATGGAACATGGGACATGGAACATGAAACATGGGACATGGGACATGGAACATGGGACATGGAACATGGAACATGGAACATGGGATATGGGACATGGGATATGGGACATGGGACATGGAACATGGGACATTGGGCATGGGACATGGAACATGGGACATTGGACATGGGACATGGAACATGGGACAGTCGACATGGAACATGAAACATGGAACATGGGACATGGGACATGGAACATGGGACATGGGATATGGGACATGAAACATGGGACATGTTCCATGGGACATTGAACATGGGACATGGGACATGGAACATGGGACATGGGACATGGAACATGGAACATGAGACAGTGGACATGGAACATGAAACATGGGACATGGGACATGGGACATGGGACATGGTACATGGGACATGGGACATGGGACATGGGACATGAAACATGGGACATTGAACATGGGACATGGGACATGGAACATGGGACATGGGACATGGAACATGGGACATGGCACATGGGACATGGGACATGAAACATGGGACATTGAACATGGGACATGGGACATGTAACATGTAACATGGGACATGGGACATGGAACATGAAACATGGGACATTGAACATGGGACATGGGACATGGGACATGGAACATGGGACATGGGACATGGAACATGAAACATGAAACATGGGACATGGGACATAGAACATGGAACATATGGACATGGGACATGGAACATGGATGGAACATGGGACATGGAACATGGGACATGGAACATGGGACATGGGACATCGGACATGGAACATGGGACATGGGACATGGGACATGGAACATGGAACATGGAACATGGGACATGGGACATGGGACATGGCACATGGAACATGGAACATGGGACAGTGGACATGGAACATGAAACATGGGATATGGGACATGGAACATGGGACATGGTACATGGGACATGGAACATGAAACATGAAACATGGAACATGGGACATGGGACATGGAACATGGGACTTGGGACATGGGACATGGGACATGGAACATGGAACATGGAACATGGGACAGTGGACATGGAACATGAAACATGGGAAATGGAACATGGAACATGGGACATGGCACATGGGACATGGAACATGGAACATGGAACATGGGACATGGGACATGAAACATGGGACATGGAACATTAAAAATGGGACATGTTCCATGGGACATTGAACATGGGACATGGAATATGGGACATGGGACATGGAACATGAAACATGGGACATGGAACATGGAACATGGAACATGGGATATGGAACATGGGACATGGGACATGAAACATGGGACATGGGACATGGAACATGGAACATGGGACAGTGGACATGGAACATGAAACATGGGACATGGGACATGGGACATGGGACATGGAACATGGGACATGGCACATGGGACATGGGACATGGGACATGGGACATGAAACATGGGACATTGAACATGGGACATCGGAAATGGAACATGGGACATGGAACATGGGACATGGGACATGGGACATGGAACATGGGACATGGCACATGGGACATGGGACATGGGACATGGAACATGAAACATGGGACATTGAACATGGGACATGGGACATGGGACATGGGACATGGAACATGGGACATGGGACATGGAACATGAAACATGGGACATGGGACATGGGACATGGGACATGGGACATGAAACATGGGACATGGGACATGGGACATAGGACATGGAACATTGGACATGGGACATGGAACATGGATGGAACATGGGACATGGAACATGGGACATGGAACATGGGACATGGGACATCGGACATGGAACATGGGACATGGGACATGGGACATGGAACATGGAACATGGGACATGGGACATGGGACATTGCACATGGAACATGGGACAGTGGACATGGAACATGAAACATGGGATATGGGACATGGAACATGGGACATGGTACATGGGACATGGAACATGAAACATGAAACATGGGACATGGGACATGGAACATGGGACAGTGGACATGAAACATGAAACATGGGACATGGAACATGGGACATGGAACATGAAACATGGGACATGGGACATGGAACATGGGACATGGAACATGGAACATGGAACATGGGATATGGGACATGGGATATGGGACATGGGACATGGAACATGGGACATTGGGCATGGGACATGGAACATGGGACATTGGACATGGGACATGGAACATGGAACATGGGACAGTCGACATGGAACATGAAACATGGAACATGGGACATGGGACATGGAACATGGGACATGGGATATGGGACATGAAACATGGGACATGTTCCATGGGACATTGAACATGGGACATGGGACATGGAACATGGGACATGGGACATGGAACATGGAACATGGGACAGTGGACATGGAACATGAAACATGGGACATGGGACATGGGACATGGTACATGGGACATGGGACATGGGACATGAAACATGGGACATTGAACATGGGACATGGGACATGGAACATGGGACATGGGACATGGAACATGGGACATGGCACATGGGACATGGGACATGAAACATGGGACATTGAACATGGGACATGGGACATGTAACATGTAACATGGGACATGGGACATGGAACATGAAACATGGGACATTGAACATGGGACATGGGACATGGGACATGGGACATGGAACATGGGACATGGGACATGGAACATGAAACATGAAACATGGGACATGGGACATAGAACATGGAACATATGGACATGGGACATGGAACATGGATGGAACATGGGACATGGAACATGGGACATGGAACCTGGGACATGGGACATCGGACATGGAACATGGGACATGGGACATGGGACATGGAACATGGAACATGGAACATGGGACATGGGACATGGGACATGGCACATGGAACATGGAACATGGGACAGTGGACATGGAACATGAAACATGGGATATGGGACATGGAACATGGGACATGGTACATGGGACATGGAACATGAAACATGAAACATGGAACATGGGACATGGGACATGGAACATGGGACTTGGGACATGGGACATGGGACATGGAACATGGAACATGGAACATGGGACAGTGGACATGGAACATGAAACATGGGAAATGGAACATGGAACATGGGACATGGCACATGGGACATGGAACATGGAACATGGAACATGGGACATGGGACATGAAACATGGGACATGGAACATTAAAAATGGGACATGTTCCATGGGACATTGAACATGGGACATGGAATATGGGACATGGAACATGGGACATGGGACATGGGACATGGAACATGGGACATGGCACATGGGACATGGGACATGGGACATGGAACATGAAACATGGGACATTGAACATGGGACATGGGACATGGGACATGGGACATGGAACATGGGACATGGGACATGGAACATGAAACATGGGACATGGGACATGGGACATGGGACATGAAACATGGGACATGGGACATGGGACATAGGACATGGAACATTGGACATGGGACATGGAACATGGATGGAACATGGGACATGGAACATGGGACATGGAACATGGGACATGGGACATCGGACATGGAACATGGGACATGGGACATGGGACATGGAACATGGAACATGGGACATGGGACATGGGACATTGCACATGGAACATGGGACAGTGGACATGGAACATGAAACATGGGATATGGGACATGGAACATGGGACATGGTACATGGGACATGGAACATGAAACATGAAACATGGAACATGGGACATGGGACATGGAACATGGGACAGTGGACATGAAACATGAAACATGGGACATGGAACATGGAACATGGGACATGGCACATGGAACATGGGACAGTGGACATGAAACATGAAACATGGGACATGGAACATGGAACATGGGACATGGCACATGGGACATGGAACATGGAACATGGGACAGTGGACATGGAACATGGAACATGGGACATGGAACATGGAACATGAAACATGGGACATGTTCCATGGGACATGGAACATGGGACATGGGACATGAAACATGGGACATGAAACATGGGACATGGAACATGGGATATTGAACATGGGACATGGGACATGGAACATGGGACATGGGACATGAAACATGAAACATGGGACATGGGACATGGGACATGAAACATGGGACATGGAACATGGGATATTGAACATGGGACATGGAACATGGAACATGGCACATGGAACATGGAACATGGGACATGGGACATGGGACATGGAACATGGGACATGGGACATGGGACATGAAACATGGGACATGGAACATGGAACATGGCACATGGAACATGGAACATGGCACATGGAACATGGAACATGGGACATGGAACATGGGACATGGAACATGGAACATGGCACATGGAACATGGAACATGAGACATGGGACATGGAACATGGAACATGGGACATGGGACATGGGACATGGGTCATGGGACATGGGACATGGAACATTAAAAATGGGACATGTTCCATGGGACATTGAACATGGGACATGGAATATGGGACATGGGACATGGAACATGAAACATGGGACATGGAACATGGAACATGGAACATGGGATATGGGATATGGGACATGGGACATGGAACATGAAACATGGGACATGGAACATGGGACATGGAACATGGAACATGGAACATCGGATATGGGACATGAAACATGGGACATGTTCCATGGAACATGAAACATGGGACATGTTCCATGGGACATGGGACATGAAACATGGGACATGGAAAATGGGACATGGGACATGGGACTAGGGACATGGAACATTAAAAATGGGACATGTTCCATGGGACATTGAACATGGGACATGTAACATGGGACATGGGACATGGAACATGGAACATGGGACATGGAACATGGGAAATGGGAAATGGGACATGGAACATGGAACATGAGACATGGGACATTGGACATGGGACAAGGAACATGGAACATGGGACAGTCGACATGGAACATGAAACATGGGACATGGGACATGGGACATGGGACATGGAACATGGGACATGGGACAGTGGACATGGAACATGAAACATGGGTTATGGGACATGGAACATGGAACATGGGACATGGAACATGGGATATTGAACATGGGACATGGGACATGGAACATGGGACATGAAACATGAAACATGGGACATGGGACATGGGACATGGGACATGGAACATGGGACATGGGACAGTGGACATGGAACATGAAACATGGGTTATGGGACATGGAACATGGAACATGGAACATGGAACATGGGACATGGAACATGGGATATTGAACATGGGACATGGGACATGGAACATGGGACATGAAACATGAAACATGGGACATGGGACATGGGACATGAAACATGGGACATGGAACATGGGATATTGAACATGGGATATGGAACATGGAACATGGCACATGGAACATGGGACATGGAACATGGGATATGGGACATGGAACACGGGACATGGGACAGTGGACATGGAACATGAAACATGGGTTATGGGACATGGAACATGGGACATGGGACATGGGACATGGAACATGAAACATGAAACATGGGACATGGGACATGGGACATGAAACATGGGACATGTTCCATGGGACATTGAACATGGGACATGGGACATGGAACATGGAACATGGGACATGGGACATGGAACATGAAACATGGGACAGTGGACATGAAACATGAAACATGGGACATGGGACATGGGACATGGGAAATGGAACATGGGACATGGGACATGGGACATGGGACATGGGACATGGGACATGAAACATGGGACATTGAACATGGGACATGGGACATGGAACATGGGACATGGAACATGAAACATGGGACATTGAACATGGGACATGGGACATGGGACATGGGACATGGAACATGGGACATGGGACATGGGACATGGAACATGAAACATGGGACATGGGACATGGAACATGAAACATGGGACATGGGACATGGGACATGAAACATGGGACATGGGACATGGGACATGGGACATAGGACATGGAACATGGGACATGGGACATGGAACATGGATGGAACATGGGATATGGAACATGGGACATGGAACATGGGACATGGGACATCGGACATGGGACATGGGACATGGAACATGGAACATGGAACATGGGACATGGGACATGGCACATGGAACATGGGACAGTGGAAATGGAACATGGAACATGGGACATGGAACATGGAACATGAAATATGGGACATGTTCCATGGGACATGGAACATGGGACATGGGACATGGGACATGAAACATGGGACATGGAACATGGGATATTGAACATGGGACATGGGACATGGAACATGGGACATGGGACATGAAACATGAAACATGAAACATGGGACATGGGACATGGGACATGAAACATGGGACATTGGAACATGGAACATGGCACATGTAACATGGAACATGAGACATGGAACATGAGACATGGGACATGGGACATGGAACATGGAACATGGGACATGGAACATGGGACATGGGACATGGGACATGGGACATGGAACATGGAACATGGGACATGGAACATGGAACATGGGACATGGGACATGAAACATGGGACATGGAACATTAAAAATGGGACATGTTCCATGGGACATTGAACATGGGACATGGAATATGGGACATGGGACATGGAACATGAAACATGGGACATGGAACATGGAACATGGAACATGGGATATGGGATATGGGACATGGGATATGGGACATGGGACATGGAACATGAAACATGGGACATGGGACATGGAACATGGGACATGGAACATGGAACATGGGATATGGGACATGGGATATGGGACATGGGACATGGGACATGGAACATTGGGCATGGGACATGGAACATGGGACATTGGACATGGGACATGGAACATGGAACATGGGACAGTCGACATGGAACATGAAACATGGGACATGGGGCATGGGACATGGAACATGGAACATGGGACAGTGGACATGGAACATGGAACATGGAACATGGGACATGGGACATGGGACATGGGACATGGGACATGAAACATGGGACATGTTCCATGGGACATTGAACATGGGACATGGGACATGGAACATGGGACATGGGACATGGAACATGGAACATGGGACAGTGGACATGGAACATGAAACATGGGACATGGGACATGGGACATGGGACATGGTACATGGGACATGGCACATGGGACATGGGACATGGGAAATGGGACATGAAACATGGGACATTGAACATGGGACATGGGACATGGAACATGGGACATGGGACATGGAACATGGGACATGGCACATGGGACATGGGACATGAAACATGGGACATTGAACATGGGACATGGGACATGTAACATGGGACATGGGACATGGAACATGAAACATGGGACATTGAACATGGGACATGGGACATGGAACATGGGACATGGGACATGGAACATGAAACATGAAACATGGGACATGGGACATGGGACATGGGACATGAAACATGGGACATGGGACATGGGACATAGGACATGGAACATATGGACATGGGACATGGAACATATGGACATGGGACATGGAACATGGATGGAACATGGGACATGGAACATGGGACATGGAACATGGGACATGGGACATCGGACATGGAACATGGGACATGGGACATGGGACATGGAACATGGAACATGGAACATGGGACATGGGACATGGGACATGGCACATGGAACATGGAACATGGGACAGTGGACATGGAACATGAAACATGGGATATGGGACATGGAACATGGGACATGGTACATGGGACATGGAACATGAAACATGAAACATGAAACATGGAACATGGGACATGGGACATGGAACATGGGACTTGGGACATGGGACATGGAACATGGAACATGGAACATGGGACAGTGGACATGAAACATGAAACATGGGACATGGAACATGGAACATGGGACATGGCACATGGGAAAGTGGACATGGAACATGGAACATGGGAAAGTGGACATGGAACATGGGACATGGGACATGGAACATGGGAAAGTGGACATGGAACATGGAACATGGGAAAGTGGACATGGAACATGGAACATGGGACATGGGACATGGCACATGGGACATGGAACATGGAACATGGAACATGGGACATGGAACATGGGACATGGGACATGAAACATGGGACATGGAACATTAAAAATGGGACATGTTCCATGGGACATTGAACATGGGACATGGAATATGGGACATGGGACATGGAACATGAAACATGGAACATGGAACATGGAACATGGAACATGGGATATGGAACATGGGACATGGGACATGAAACATGGGACATGGAACATTAAAAATGGGACATGTTCCATGGGACATTGAACATGGGACATGGAATATGGGACATGGGACATGAAACATGGGACATGGAACATTAAAAATGGAACATGTTCCATGGGACATTGAACATGGGACATGGGATATGGGACATGGGACATGGAACATGGGATGTGGGACATGGGACATGGAACATGAAACATGGGACATGGGACATGGAACATGGGACATTGGACATGGGACATGGGACATGGAACATGGGACATTGGACATGGGACATGGAACATGGAACATGAGACAGTCGACATGGAACATGAAACATGGGACATGGGACATGGAACATGGAACATGGGACGGTGGACATGGAACATGAAACATGGGTTATGGGACATGGAACATGGAACATGGAACATGGGACATGGGACATGGAACATGGAACATGGAACATGGAACATGAAACATGAAACATGGGACAAGGGACATGGGACATGAAACATGGGACATGTTCCATGGGACATTGAACATGGGACATGGGACATGGAACATGGGACATGGGACATGGAACATGGAACATGGAACATGGGACAGTGGACATGGAACATGAAACATGGGACATGGGACATGGGACATGGAACATGGGACATGGCACATGGGACATGGGACATGAAACATGGGACATTGAACATGGGACATGGGACATGGGACATGGAACATGAAACATGGGACATTGAACATGGGACATGGGACATGGGACATGAAACATAGGACATGGAACATGGGATATTGAACATGGGACATGGGACATGGAACATGGGACATGGGACATGAAACATGAAACATGAAACATGGGACATGGGACATGGGACATGAAACATGGGACATGGAACATGGAACATGGGACATGGGACATGGGACATGGGACATGGGACATGGGACATGAAACATGGGACATGGAACATGGGACATGGAACATGGAACATGGGACATGGGACATGGAACATGGGACATGGGACATGGGACATGGGACATGGCACATGGCACATGGCACATGAAACATGGGACATGGAACATTGGACAGTGGACATGGAACATGAAACATGGGACATGGGACATGGGACATGGGACATGGAACATGGAACATGGGACATGGGACATGGAACATGGAACATGGGACATGGAACATGGAACATGGGACAGTGGACATGGAACATGAAACATGGAACATGGGACATGGAACATGGGACAGTGGACAGTGGACATGGAACATGAAACATGGGACATGGGACATGGGACATGGAACATGGGACATGGAACATGGGATATGGAACATGGAAAATGGGACATTGAACATGGGACATGAAACATGGGACATGGAACATTAAAAATGGGACATGTTCCATGGGACATTGAACATGGGACATGGGACATGGAACATGGGACATGAAACATGAAACATGAAACATGGAACATGGGACATGGAACATGGGACAGTGGACAGTGGACATGGAACATGAAACATGGGACATGGGACATGGGACATGGAACATGGGACATGGAACATGGGATATGGAACATGGAAAATGGGACATTGAACATGGGACATGAAACATGGGACATGGAACATTAAAAATGGGACATGTTCCATGGGACATTGAACATGGGACATGGGACATGGGACATGGGACATGGAACATGGAACATGGGACAGAGGACATGGAACATGAAACATGGGATATGGGACATGGAACATGGGACATGGGACATGGGACATGGAACATGAAACATGGGACATGGAACATGGGACATGGGACATGGAACATGGGACATGGCACATGGAACATGGGACAGTGGACATGGAACATGAAACATGGGACATGTTCCATGGGACATGTTCCATGGGACATGGGACATGGGACATGGAACATGGGACAGTGGACATGGAACATGAAACATGAAACATGGGACATGGGACATGGGACATGGAACATGGAACATGGGACATGGGACATGGGACATGGGACATGGAACATGGAACATGGGACATGGGATATGGGACATGGAACATGAAACATGGGATATGGGACATGGAACATGGGACATGGGACATGGGACATGGAACATGAAACATGGGACATGGAACATGGGACATGGGACATGGAACATGGGACATGGCACATGGAACATGGGACAGTGGACATGGAACATGAAACATGGGATATGGGACATGGAACATGGGACATGGGACATGGGACATGGGACATGGGACATGGAACATGAAACATGGGACATGGAACATGGGACATGGGACATGGAACATGGGACATGGCACATGGAACATGGGACAGTGGACATGGAACATGAAACATGGGACATGGGACATGGAACATGGAACATGGGACATGGGACATGGGACATGGGACATGGAACATGGGACATGGGACATGGAACATGGGACATGGGACATGGAACATGGGACATGGGATATGGAACATGGGACATGGGACATGGAACATGGAACATGGGATATGGGACATGGGACATGGGACATGGGACATGGAACTTGGGACATGGGATATCGGACATGGGACATGGGACATGGAACATGGGATATGGGACATGGGACATGGGACATGGAACATGGGACATGGGACATGGGACATGGAACATGGGACATGGAATGTGACAAGTCTTTGTTCTTGCCATGGTTTTTATTACTCATGCATTTTAGACCCCTTAACATTGATGAATGTCACACATGGGGTCATAGGTCACGCATGGGGTCATAGGTCACAAATGGGGTCATAGGTCACACAAGGGGTCATAGGTCACACATAGGGTCATAGGTCACACATGGGGTCATAGGTCACACATGGGGTCATAGGTCACACATAGGGTCATAGGTCACACATGGGGTCATAGGTCACACATGGGGTCATAGGTCACACATAGGGTCATAGGTCACACATTGCCGCCATCAAAAAAGTGCATTGCAGATATTGTGTATTTTCACAATTGGCCAGCAGAGGCGCAATGAATGCCTTCACTTCTTCTTCCGCTTTTGTTTTGATGGGACATTTCCTCTCGTGCAGCATTAGAATTATTATTCTTTTGACTTTATTCTTTAGACTTTATTCTTTCTGCCACAACTCGGGTATTTTTGATCCCTGAACATCAGTGAAAAGTCACGGGTCACCGAGGCGCTCTCTCTTTCTCCCTGCTCAGGTCTGCGTTCAGCACAATCTTGCAATTTGTCAGGACAAACTACTATTTGAATCGCAAACTACGCAATCATCAACGGTGAATTACTGATTCACATCATTTATGTTGCACCAGGACAAGTTCCTCTGTTTGTGACGATGAAAATGAACCTTTTCTGGTTCTGACAAATCTTTAGCCGACAAATCAAACTAAATGATGAATATAAAGTGTTACGATCGTCAGAGGCTTCTGTGTGAAGGAGAAGGTCAGAGGCTTCTGTGTGAAGGAGAAGGTCAGAGGCTTCTGTGTGAAGGAGAAGGTCAGAGGCTTCTGTGTGAAGGAGAAGGTCAGAGGCTTCTGTGTGAAGGAGAAGGTCAGAGGCTTCTGTGTGAAGGAGAAGGTCAGAGGCTTCTGTGTGAAGGAGAAGGTCAGAGGCTTCTGTGTGAAGGAGAAGGTCAGAGGCTTCTGTGTGAAAGAGAAGGTCAGAGGCTTCTGTGTGAAGGAGAAGGTCAGAGGCTTCTGTGTGAAGGAGAAGGTCAGAGGCTTCTGTGTGAAGGAGAAGGTCAGAGGCTTCTGCGTGAAGGAGAAGGTCAGAGGCTTCTGTGTGAAGGAGAAGGTCAGAGGCTTCTGTGTGATGGAGAAGGTCAGAGGCTTCTGCGTGAAGGAGAAGGTCAGAGGCTTCTGTGTGAAGGAGAAGGTCAGAGGCTTCTGTGTGATGGAGAAGGTCAGAGGCTTCTGCGTGAAGGAGAAGGTCAGAGGCTTCTCCTCAGATCGCTCTTTCAGGAGTGCGTTAGCGCACAGGGAAAGGCGGACTACATTTCCCAGAAACCCCAGCGGCCCCTGCGGCTGTGGGGGCGGGGCTTTACCTGTCCACACCTGCAGAAACTCCAGGAAGACAGAGACTAGAACTGGACTAAACTTGGAATAACCCGGGCCAAGAGCAGGACTAAACCCGGAATAAACCTGGACAAAAGCAGGACCGACCCGGACCCGTTTGGTCCTGGTTCTGATCCGCGCTCTGCACGCGCACGCGCACGCGCACGCGCATGGACTGAACTTTTGCAGTTTTAAGTGAAACAAGAAATTTTGGCCAAGATGGTGAGTCCTGACTTTGAATTTATGTAGTCCTGGTTTAGACCTGGTTTAGTCCTGGTTTAGTCCTGGTTTAGTCCTGGTTTAGACCTGGTTTAGTCCTGGTTTAGACCTGGTTTAGTCCTGGTTTAGTCCTGGTTTAGTCCTGGTTTAGACCTGGTTTAGTCCTGGTTTAGACCTGGTTTAGTCCTGGTTTAGACCTGGTTTAGACCTGGTTTAGACCTGGTTTAGTCCTGGTTTAGTCCTGGTTTAGACCTGGTTTAGACCTGGTTTAGTCCTGGTTTAGACCTGGTTTAGTCCTGGTTTAGTCCTGGTTTAGTCCTGGTTTAGACTCGGTTTGTGAGCATCCTCCAGGGGGCGCTCTGCACAGAATGTGACAAGGTTTTACTTTTATCTACTGCAGTATTACACACGTTACACTAATTAAATAATAATTATACTTAGTTCTAGTAACATTTTGAGGTGAGAAAAATTATGATTTACATTAGTAAATGAAAAAGTTTTGCTCTGCTTCATTTTTCCTCTGGATATTTGTATATTCTGATGACTCGGCATAAACTCTAACATAAAAGTATTGTCTGTATTTAACTGTACTATGGTTACCACGGTTACTGCTGTTTGTGTCCATGAGTTGCTGGTTGAAGGCCCTGGTTCTGGTTTGGATCCAGAGGATTCTCTTCATTCCAGACTCGTGCAGGATCATGTCCTGACTCCGTCCTCTCACTCCTGACTCCGCCCTCTCACTCCTGACTCCGCCCTCTCACTCCTGACTCCGCTCTCTCACTTCTGACTCCGCCCTCTCACTCCTGATTCCGCCCTCTCACTCCTGACTCCGCCCTCTCACTTCTGACTCCGCCCTCTCACTCCTGACTCCGCCCTCTCACTCCTGACTCCGCTCTCTCACTTCTGACTCCGCCCTCTCACTTCTGACTCCGCCCTCTCACTCCTGATTCCGCCCTCTCACTCCTGACTCCGCCCTCTCACTTCTGACTCCGCCCTCTCACTTCTGACTCCGCCCTCTCACTTCTGACTCCGCCCTCTCACTCCTGACTCCGCCCTCTCACTCCTGACTCCGCCCTCTCACTTCTGACTCCGCCCTCTCACTCCTGACTCCGCCCTCTCACTTCTGACTCCGCCCTCTCACTTCTGACTCCGCCCTCTCACTTCTGATTCCGCCCTCTCACTTCTGACTCCGCCCTCTCACTCCTGACTCCGCCCTCTCACTTCTGACTCCGCCCTCTCACTCCTGACTCCGCCCTCTCGCGCTGCCTTTTTAAGATAAGATAAGAAAAGCCTTTGTCACACAATTGGGAAATTTCTGTGTTGCAACACAAAGTAGATACAGAAGCAGGAGAACAGATAACTCATAGGAAGCTTTAAAAAAACACTCTTAATAGAAAAACTTGTAACAAAACTCTTATAGGCAAAACCTAGATTTTTTTTTAAATAAAAAATAAGATGATACAAAAAATAATAATAATAATGGCAAAGTAAACACTCTTATTTACAATAGTTATATGCACATGAAAATATCAGTATTGCACATGATTAAGTCAGTATTGCACATGATTAAGTCAGTATTGCACATGATTATGTCATTGTTGAACATGATTATATCAGTATTGCACATTCATATGTCAGTATTGCATATGATTATGACAGTATTGCACAGGAATGTCACTATTGCACAAGATTATGTCAGTATTGCACATGGATATGTCAGTATTGCACATGGATTTGTCAGTATTGCACATGATTATGTCAGTATTGCACATGATTATGTCAGTATTGCATATGAATATGACAGTATAAACAGGAATGTCAGTATTGCACATGAATATGTCAGTGTTGCACATAATTATGACAGTATTGCACATCATTATTTCAGTATTGCATATGATTATGACAGTATTGTATATGATTATGACAGTATTGCACATCATTATTTCAGTATTGCATATGATTATGACAGTATTGTATATGATTATGACAGTATTGCACATCATTATTTCAGTATTGCATATGATTATGACAGTATTGTATATGATTATGACTGTATTGCACAGGAATGTCAGTATTGCACATGAATATGACAGTATTGCATATGATTATGACAGTATATGATTATGACTGTATTGTATATGATTATGACTGTATTGCACAGGAATGTCAGTATTGCACATAAATATGTCAGTATTGCACATGATTATGACAGTATTGCACATGATATTGACAGTATTGCACATGATTATGACAGTATTGCACATAACTCTGTCAGTATTGCACATAAATATGTCAGTATTGAACATGATTATGACAGTATTGCACTTGGTTATGATAGTATTGCACAGGAATATGACAGTATTGCACATGAATATGTCAGTATTGCACATGAACATGTCAGTATTGCACATGAATATGTCAGTATTGCACATGAATATGTCAGTATTGCACATGAATATGTCAGTATCGCATGTTGCAGGTCCGGGTTTGATGGAGCCATCAGGACAACATCGTCTGCAAACAGCAGAGATGGAATCCTGTGGTCCCCAAACCGGACACCCTCCGACCCCTGACCACACCCTCTGACCCCTGACCACACCCTCTGACCCCTGACCACACCCTCCGACCCCTGACCACACCCTCCGACCCCTGACTGCGCCTAGAAATTCTGTCCATAAAAATTATGAACAGAACCGGTGACACAGGGCAGCCCTGAGGAGTCCAACATGCACTGGGAACAGGTCTGACTTACTGCCGGCAATGCGAACACAGCTCCTGCTCCGGTCATACAGGGACCGGACAGCCCTGAGCAAAGGGCCCCGGACCCCGTACTCCCGGAGCACCCCCCAAAGGACACCCCGAGGGACACGGTCAAAAGCCTTCTCTAGATCCACAAAGCACATGTGGACTGGTTGGGCAAACTCCCATGAACCCTCGAGCACCCGATGGAGGGTATAGAGCTGGTCCAGTGTTCCACGACCGGGACGAAAACCACTCTGCTCCTCCTGAATCCGAGGTTCGACTATCGGTGAGATTCTCCTCTCCAGGACCTGGAATAGACCTTATGGGAGGCTGAGGAGTGTGATCCCTCTGTAGTTGGAACACACCCTCCGGTCCCCCTTCTTAAACAGAGGGACCACCACCCCGGTCTGCCAGTCCAGAGGCACGGTCCCCGAACGCCACGCCATGTTGCAGAGACGTGTCAACCAAGACAGTCCTACAACATCCAGATACTTTAGGTCCTCAGGGCGGATCTCATCCACCCCCGGAGCCCTGCCACAGAGGAGTTTGCGAACAACCTCAGTGACTTCAGCTTGGGTGATGGATGAGTCAGCCTCCGAGTCCCCGGTCTCTACTTCCTCTTCGGAAGACGTGACTGAGGGATTAAGGAGATCCTCAAAGTATTCCTTCCACCGTCCGACGACATCCCCAGTCGAGGTCAGCAGGCCTCCACCCGCACCGTAAACGGTGTTTGTGAGACACTGCTTCCCCCTCCTGAGGCGCCGGACGGTTTGCCAGAATTTCTTTGGTGCCGACCGATAGTCCTCCTCCATGGCCTCCCCGAACTCCTCCCAGGCCCGGGTTTTTGCCTCTGCGACAGCACGAGCCGCGGCTCGCTTGGCCTGCCGATACCTGTCGATGACCTCGGGAGACCCACAAGCCAGAGTGGCCTGATAGGCCTCCTTCTTCAGTCTGACGGCATCCCTTACTTCCGGTGTCCACCACCGGGTTCGGGGGTTGCCGCCACGACAGGCACCGGAGACCTTGCGACCACATCTCCGAGCAGTCGCGTCAACAATGGAGGCGGAGAACATGGTCCACTCGGACTCAATGTCCCCAACCTCCCCCGGGACATGGGAGAAGCTCTCCCGGAGGTGCGAGTTGAATACCCTACTGACAGAGGGCTCCACAAGACGTTCCCAACAGACCCTCACAATGCGCTTGGGTCTGCCAAGTCTGTCCGGCTTCCTTCTCCGCCAGCGGATCCAACTCACCACCAGGTGGTGATCGGTTGACAACTCTGCCCCTCTCTTCACCCGAGTGTCCAAGACACGCGGCCGGAGGTCTGATGACACGACAACAAAGTCGATCATTGACCTCCGGCCTAGGGTGTCCTGGTGCCATGTGCACTGATGAACACCCTTGTGCTTGAACATGGTGTTCGTTATGGACAATCCGTGGCTAGCACAGAAGTCCAATAACTGAACACCGCTCGGGTTCAGATCGGGGAAGCCGTTCTTCCCGATCACCCCTCCCCAGGTGTCACTGTCATTGCCCACGTGGGCGTTGAAGTCCCCCAGTAGAACAACGGAGTCCCCGGTCGGTGCACTGTCCAGTACCCCTCCCAAGGACTCCAAGAAGGCCGGGTACTCTGCACTGCTGTTCGGCCCGTAGGCCGCCACAACAGTGAGAGACCTGTCCCCCACCCGAAGGCGAAGGAACGCGACCCTCTCGTTCACTGGGGTAAACTCCAACACGTGGTGGCTGAGCTGAGTGGCTATCAGCAAGCCCACACCAGCCCGCCGCCTCTCCCCGCGGGCAACACCAGAGAAGTGGAGCATCCAGCCCCTCTCGAGGAGATGGGTTCCAGAGCCCAAACTGTGCGTGGAGGTGAGGCCGACTATATCTAGTCGGTATCGCTCAACCTCCCGCACAAGCTCAGGCTCCTCCCCCCAGCGAGGTGACGTTCCATGTCCCCAGAGTTAGTCTCTGTGTCTGGAGATCTGGTCGCCGAGGCCCCTGCCGTCGACTGCCGCCCAGATCTCTCTGCACCGGCTCCTTATGGATCCTCCTGCGGGTGGTGGGCCCACGGGAGGGCGGCCCCACGTCGCTCCTTCGGGCTGTGCCCGGTCGGGCCCCGTTGGGTAAGACCCGGCCACCAGGCGCTCGCCATCGAGCACCCATCCAGGATGGGGCCCCGGTGACGCCGATCCGGGCGACGTAAACGGCCTTGTTCTTTTACTCATCATAAGAGGCTTCTGAACCGATCTTTGTCTGACCCGTCATCTAGGACCTGTTTGCCTTGGGAGACCCGACCAGAGGCTTGAAGCCCCCGACAACATAGCTCCCGGGATCATTCGGGTGCTCAAACCCCTCCATCGTATTGCACATGATTATGACAGTATTGCACATGATTATGACAGTATTGCACATGATTATGACAGTATTGCACATGATTATGACAGTATTGCACATAATATTGACAGGATTGCACATGATTATGACAGGATTGCACATGATATTGACAGTATTGCGTATGAGTATTGCACATTCATATGTCAGTATTGCACATTCATATGTCAGTATTGCACATGGTTAAGTCAGTATTGCACATAAATATGTCAGTATTTTACATGAATATGTCAGTATTGCACATGATTATGACAGTATTGCACATGGGTATGACAGTATTGCACATGATATTGACAGTATTGCACATGATATTGACAGTATTGCACATGATATTGACAGTATTGCACATGATTATGACAGTATTGCACATGATTATGACAGTATTGCACATGATTATGACAGTATTGCACATGATCTTGACAGTATTGCACATGATCTTGACAGTATTGCACATGATATTGACAGTATTGCACATGATATTGACAGTATTGCACATGATATTGACAGTATTGCACATGATTATGACAGTATTGCACATGATTATGACAGTATTTCACATGATTATGACAGTATTGCACATGATCATGACAGTATTGCACATGATATTGACAGTATTGCACATGATATTGACAGTATTGCACATGATTATGACAGTATTGCACATGATTATGACAGTATTGCACATGATTATGACAGTATTGCACATGATTATGACAGTATTGCACATGATTATGACAGTATTGCACATAACTTTGTCAGTATTGCACATGATTATTACAGTATTGCACATGATCATGACAGTATTGCACATAACTTTGTCAGTATTGCACATAAATATGTCAGTATTGCACATGATTATTACAGTATTGCACATGATCATGACAGTATTGCACATGATATTGACAGTATTGCACATGATTATGACAGTATTGCCCATAACTATGTCCGTATTGCACATAAATATGTCAGTATTGCATATGATTATGTACTTGTATGAGTCACTCTATCAATGTCCCTTCCCTGGATGTTCACTGGTGAGGGGGGCGTGGCCTCTCCTTGGTCTTCTGCGTTGATGAGGAGAAGGTTCTGCTCCTGTCCTCTGTCCTTTGTCCTCTGTCCTCCGTCCTCTGTCCTCCACATCATCGTCTGTGATGAGTCTGATGATGGCAGAGTGGTCAGAGAACTTCTGCAGGACACAGCTGTCCATGTCTGAGGTCTGCAGTGTAGAGGGTGAAGAGAAAGGGCGCGAGGACAGTGCCCTGGGGCCCCCACACTGCAGGTCCCTCGCACTGCAGGGCCCCCACACTGCAGGTCCCTCACACTGCAGGTCCCCACACTGCAGGTCCCCACACTGCAGGTCCCCACACTGCAGGTCCCCCTCATTGCAGGTCCCCCTCATTGCAGGTCCCCTCACACTGCAGGTCCCCACACTGCAGGTCCCTCACACTGCAGGTCCCACACTGCAGGTCCCCCTCATTGCAGGTCCCCTCACACTGCAGGTCCCCACACTGCAGGTCCCTCACACTGCAGGTCCCACACTGCAGGTCCCCCTCATTGCAGGTCCCCCTCATTGCAGGTCCCCTCACACTGCAGGTCCCCACACTGCAGGTCCCCACACTGCAGGTCCCTCACTGCAGGTCCCCCACCCTGCAGGTCCCCACACTGCAGGTCCCTCAGGAGCTGATGGTGTTGAAGGCGCTGGAGAGATGAAAGAACAGGATCCTCACAGAGCTGCCAGGCTGGGGGGACGGGTGGGTCCAGGGGGACTGTGTGCTGGGGGGACGGGTGGGTCCAGGGGGACTGTGTGCTGGGGGGACGGGTGGGTTCAGGGGGACTGTGTGCTGGGGGGACGGGTGGGTCCAGGGGGACTGTGTGCTGGGGGGACGGGTGGGTCCAGGGGGACTGTGTGCTGGGGGGACGGGTGGGTCCAGGGGGACTGTGTGCTGGGGGGACGGGTGGGTTGATTGATTTATAGTGGTTCTATTTAGGCCCGAGCGCCACAAGCTGTGAGAGCTAGGCCTATTAGTCTCGTAAGGCCGTGCGAATCACGGCTGCGAAAGTGCGCACGTAGTGCGCACGAAATCGAGCGCGAAGCGCTCGCCCACTTCCAAACACTCACTAACGCACTCCTTCACTCACGCACGCCCCCTGCAGACTAATTAGTTGTAGGAAAATGGAACATTACCGTTGTAAACGGGCGAAGCCCGTGCAAAAGTGCGCACTAAACGAGCACTTTACATTGGGATGACGACCGCAAAGACACATGTTCATGTGTCTTGTGTTATATATATACATATATATAAGATAAGATAAGATATTCCTTTATTGTCCCACATGGGGAAATTTCATTGGTGCAACGCAGGTAGATACAGAGGTAGATCCAGAAGAACAGATCACTTATAGGAAGTCTGATAAATATATATATAATTGTATGTAATAATTATAATATATATATATATATATATATATATATATATATATATATATATATTACTATACATACTGTACACACATATGTACTGTATATACTGTACATACATTTACATATTCTCTCTTCACAGGGCAGTAAATACCACTGGCAGACGGCGAACGTGAAGGTGAGCGGCGTGGATGATCTGGTTTTGCTGTCGAAGATCAGTGAAGACGCCATCACTGAAAATCTTCGCAAGAGATACAACGATGACTACATCTTTGTATCCTTCAATTAGTCTTGAGTCATGCTTTAGTCCTGGTTTAGATTGTGTTTAGTCCTGGTTTAGTCCTGGTTTAGACCTGGTTTAGACCTGGTTTAGACCTGGTTCAGTCCTGGTTTAGTCCTGGTTTAGTCCTGCTTTAGTCCTGGTTTAGTCCTGCTTTGGTCCTGGTTTAGTCCTGGTTTAGTCCTGGTTTAGTCCTGGTTTAGATTGTGTTTAGTCCTGGTTCAGTCCTGGTTCAGTCCTGGTTTAGTCCTGGTTTAGATTGTGTTTAGTCCTGGTTTAGTCCTGGTTTAGATTGTGTTTAGTCCTGGTTTAGTCCTGCTTTAGTCCTGCTTTAGTCCTGCTTTAGTCCTTGACTGTCAGACCTACATTGGTCCGGTTCTCATATCTGTGAATCCGTTCAAACAGTTGCCATATTTCACCGACCGAGAAGTGGAACTTTACCAGGGCGCGGTGAGTCTGGTTACGATCCTGCTCTGATCCTTTAGTCTGGTTACGATCCTGCTCTGATCCTTTAGTCTGGTTACGATCCTGCTCTGATCCTTTAGTCTGGTTACGATCCTGCTCTGATCATTTAGTCTGGTTACGATCCTGCTCTGATCCTTTAGTCTGGTTATAATCCTGCTCAGATCCTTTAGTCTGGTTATAATCCTGCTCTGATCCTTTAGTCTGGTTACGATCCTGCTCTGATCCTTTAGTCTGGTTACAATCCTGCTCTGATCCTTTAGTCTGGTTATAATCCTGCTCTGATCCTTTAGTCTGGTTATAATCCTGCTCTGATCCTTTAGTCTGGTTACAATCCTGCTCTGATCCTTTAGTCTGGTTATAATCCTGCTCTGATCCTTTAGTCTGGTTATAATCCTGCTCTGATCCTTTAGTCTGGTTATAATCCTGCTCTGATCCTTTAGTCTGGTTACGATCCTGCTCTGATCCTTTAGTCTGGTTATAATCCTGCTCAGATCCTTTAGTCTGGTTATAATCCTGCTCTGATCCTTTAGTCTGGTTACGATCCTGCTCTGATCCTTTAGTCTGGTTATAATCCTGCTCTGATCCTTTAGTCTGGTTACAATCCTGCTCTGATCCTTTAGTCTGGTTATAATCCTGCTCTGATCCTTTAGTCTGGTTACGATCCTGCTCTGATCCTTTAGTCTGGTTATAATCCTGCTCTGATCCTTTAGTCTGGTTACGATCCTGCTCTGATCCTTTAGTCTGGTTATAATCCTGCTCTGATCCTTTAGTCTGGTTACGATCCTGCTCTGATCCTTTAGTCTGGTTATAATCCTGCTCTGATCCTTTAGTCTGGTTACGATCCTGCTCTGATCCTTTAGTCTGGTTACGATCCTGCTCTGATCCTTTAGTCTGGTTACGATCCTGCTCTGATCTTTTAGTCTGGTTACGATCCTGCTCTGATCCTTTAGTCTGGTTACGATCCTGCTCTGATCCTTTAGTCTGGTTACAATCCTGCTCTGATCCTTTAGTCTGGTTACAATCCTGCTCTGATCCTTTAGTCTGGTTACGATCCTGCTCAGATCCTTTAGTCTGGTTATAATCCTGCTCTGATCCTTTAGTCTGGTTACGATCCTGCTCTGATCCTTTAGTCTGGTTATAATCCTGCTCAGATCCTTTAGTCTGGTTATAATCCTGCTCTGATCCTTTAGTCTGGTTACGATCCTGCTCTGATCCTTTAGTCTGGTTATAATCCTGCTCTGATCCTTTAGTCTGGTTATAATCCTGCTCAGATCCTTTAGTCTGGTTATAATCCTGCTCTGATCCTTTAGTCTGGTTACGATCCTGCTCTGATCCTTTAGTCTGGTTATAATCCTGCTCTGATCCTTTAGTCTGGTTACAATCCTGCTCTGATCCTTTAGTCTGGTTACGATCCTGCTCAGATCCTTTAGTCTGGTTATAATCCTGCTCTGATCCTTTAGTCTGGTTACGATCCTGCTCTGATCCTTTAGTCTGGTTATAATCCTGCTCTGATCCTTTAGTCTGGTTACGATCCTGCTCTGATCCTTTAGTCTGGTTACGATCCTGCTCAGATCCTTTAGTCTGGTTATAATCCTGCTCTGATCCTTTAGTCTGGTTACGATCCTGCTCTGATCCTTTAGTCTGGTTATAATCCTGCTCTGATCCTTTAGTCTGGTTACGATCCTGCTCTGATCCTTTAGTCTGGTTATAATCCTGCTCTGATCCTTTAGTCTGGTTATAATCCTGCTCTGATCCTTTAGTCTGGTTACAATCCTGCTCTGATCCTTTAGTCTGGTTATAATCCTGCTCTGATCCTTTAGTCTGGTTATAATCCTGCTCTGATCCTTTAGTCTGGTTATAATCCTGCTCTGATCCTTTAGTCTGGTTACAATCCTGCTCTGATCCTTTAGTCTGGTTACGATCCTGCTCTGATCTTTTAGTCTGGTTACGATCCTGCTCTGATCCTTTAGTCTGGTTATAATCCTGCTCTGATCCTTTAGTCTGGTTACGATCCTGCTCTGATCCTTTAGTCTGGTTATAATCCTGCTCTGATCCTTTAGTCTGGTTACGATCCTGCTCTGATCCTTTAGTCTGGTTACGATCCTGCTCTGATCCTTTAGTCTGGTTATAATCCTGCTCAGATCCTTTAGTCTGGTTATAATCCTGCTCTGATCCTTTAGTCTGGTTATAATCCTGCTCTGATCCTTTAGTCTGGTTATAATCCTGCTCTGATCCTTTAGTCTGGTTATAATCCTGCTCTGATCCAGGCTCAGTACGAGAACCCTCCTCACATTTACGCTTTGGCCGACAACATGTTCAGGAACATGATGATCGACGCAGAAAACCAGTGTGTCATCATCAGGTGAGTCCAGACCCAGACCTGGTCCAGACCCAGACCCAGACCTGGTCCAGACCCAGACCTGCTCCAGACCCAGACCCAGACCCTGACCTGGTCCAGAGCCAGACCTGCTCCAGACCCAGACCTGGTCCAGACCCTGACCTGGTCCAGAGCCAGACCCAGACCCAGACCCTGACCTGGTCCAGAGCCAGACCCAGACCCTGACCTGGTCCAGAGCCAGACCCAGACCCTGACCTGGTCCAGAGCCAGACCCAGACCCTGACCTGGTCCAGACCTGGTCCAGACCTGGTCCAGACCTGGTCCAGACCTGGTCCAGACCTGGTCCAGGCCTTGTCCAGACCTGGTCCAGACCTGGTCCAGGCCTGGTCCAGACCTGGTCCAGACCTGGTCCAGACCTGGTCCAGACCTGGTCAAGACCTCCAGGCCTGGTCCAGGCCTGGTCCAGACCTGGTCCAGACCTGGTCCAGACCTGGTCAAGACCTCCAGACCTGGTCCAGGCCTGGTCCACACCTGGTCCAGACCTTCAGACCTGGTCCAGACCTTCAGACCTGGTCCAGACCTTCAGACCTGGTCCAGGCCTTCAGACCTGGTCCAGACTTGGTCCAGGCCTGGTCCAGACCTTCAGACCTGGTCCAGACCTGGTCCAGACCTTCAGACCTGGTCCAGACCCAGACCTGGTCCAGACCCAGACCTGCTCCAGACCCAGACCTGCTCCAGACCCAGACCCAGACCCAGACCTGGTCCAGACCCAGACCCAGACCTGGTCCAGACCCAGACCCAGACCCAGACCTGGTCCAGACCCAGACCCAGACCTGGTCCAGACCCAGACCCAGACCTGCTCCAGACCCAGACCCAGACCCAGAACCAGACCCAGACCTGGTCCAGACCCAGACCCAGACCCAGACCTGGTCCAGACCCAGACCCAGACCTGGTCCAGACCCAGACCCAGACCCTGACCTGGTCCAGAGCCAGACCCAGACCCTGACCTGGTCCAGAGCCAGACCCTGACCTGGTCCAGACCTGGTCCAGACCTGGTCCAGGCCTGGTCCAGACCTGGTCCAGGCCTGGTCCAGACCTGGTCCAGACCTGGTCCAGACCTGGTCCAGACCTGGTCAAGACCTGGTCCAGACCTCCAGGCCTGGTCCACACCTGGTCCAGACCTTCAGACCTGGTCCAGACCTCCAGACCTGGTCCAGACCTGGTCCAGACCTGGTCCAGACCTGGTCCAGGCCTGGTCCAGACCTGGTCCAGACCTGGTCCAGACCTGGTCCAGGCCTGGTCCAGACCTGGTCCAGACCTGGTCCAGACCTGGTCAAGACCTCCAGACCTGGTCCAGGCCTGGTCCACACCTGGTCCAGACCTTCAGACCTGGTCCAGACCTTCAGACCTGGTCCAGACCTTCAGACCTGGTCCAGACCTTCAGACCTGGTCCAGGCCTTCAGACCTGGTCCAGACTTGGTCCAGGCCTGGTCCAGACCTTCAGACCTGGTCCAGACCTGGTCCAGGCCTTGTCCAGACCTGGTCCAGACCTGGTCCAGACCTGGTCAAGACCTGGTCCAGACCTCCAGGCCTGGTCCACACCTGGTCCAGACCTTCAGACCTGGTCCAGACCTTCAGACCGGGTCCAGACCTTCAGACCTGGTCCAGACCTTCAGACCTGGTCCAGGCCTGGTCCACACCTGGTCCAGACCTTCAGACCTGGTCCAGACCTTCAGACCGGGTCCAGACCTTCAGACCTGGTCCAGACCTGGTCCAGGCCTGGTCCAGACCTGGTCCAGACCTTCAGACCGGGTCTGGTTTTGTCCTGTTTCTGTTGCAGTGGTGAAAGTGGAGCTGGGAAAACCGTTGCTGCTAAATTCATCATGAGCTACATCTCCAAAGTGTCAGGGGGCGGAGCCAAAGTCCAGGTGCGACTCCAAAGTACTTTATGTAAAAGTACTGTATGTATGTAAAAGTACTGTATGTAAAAGTACTGTATGCACTGTATGTATGTAAAAGTACTGTATGTAAAAGTACTGTATGTAAAAGTACTGTATGCACTGTATGTATGTAAAAGTACTGCATGTATGTAAAAGTACTGTATGCACTGTATGTATGTAAAAGTACTGCATGTATGTAAAAGTACTGTATGCACTGTATGTATGTAAAAGTACTGTATGTTTTTGTATGTATGTATGTAAAAGTACTGTATGTAAAAGTACTGTATGTTTGTAAAAGTACTCTGTTTGTGTATGTATGTAAAAGTACTGTATGTTTGTGTGTGTATGTAAAAGTACTGTATGTAAAAGTACTGTATGTAAAAGTACTGTATGCAAAAGTACTGTATGTATGTAAATAACTATGTTTGTTTGTGTTTGTATGTAAAAGTACTGTATGTGTATGTATGTAAAAGTACTGTATGTATGTAAAGTACTGTATGTATGTATGTAAAAGTACTGTATGTATGTATGTAAAAGTACTGTATGTATGTAAAAGTAATGTATGTATGTATGTAAAAGTACTGTATGTATGTATGTATGTATGTAAAAGTACTGTATGTAAAAGTACTGTATGTAAAAGTACTGTATGTAAAAGTACTGTATGTATGTATGTAAAAGTACTGTATGTAAAAGTACTGTATGTATGTATGTAAAAGTACTGTATGTAAAAGTACTGTATGTATGTATGTAAAAGTACTGTATGTAAAAGTACTGTATGCATGTATGTATGTAAAAGTACTGTATGTATGTAAAAGTACTGTATGTATGTAAAAGTACTGTATGTATGTAAAAGTACTGTATGTTTGTGTATGTATTTAAAAGTACTGTATGTATGTAAAAGTACTGTATGTTTGTGTATGTATTTAAAAGTACTGTATGTTTGTAAAAGTACTGTATGTTTGTGTATATATGTAAAAGTACTGTATGTAAAAGTACTGTATGTAAAAGTACTGTATGTTACTGTATGTAAAAGTACTGTATGTAAAAGTACTGTATGTAAAAGTACTGTATGTAAAAGTACTGTATGTAAAAGTACTGTATGTATGTAAAAGTACTGTATGTATGTAAAAGTACTGTATGTAAAAGTACTGCATGTATTTAAAAGTACTGTATGTATGTAAAAGTACTGTATGTTTGAAAAAGTACTGTATGTATGTAAAAGTACTGTATGTATGTAAAAGTACTGTATGTAAAAGTACTGTATGTAAAAGTACTGTATGTCTGTGTATGTCTGTGTATGTTTGTAAAAGTACTGTATGTTTGTGTATGTATGTAAAAGTACTGTATGTATGTAAAAGTACTGTATGTATGTAAAAGTACTGTATGTTTGTGTATGTATGTAAAAGTACTGTATGTTTGTGTATGTATGTAAAAGTACTGTATGTATGTAAAAGTACTGTATGTATGTAAAGTACTGTATGTATGTATGTATGTAAAAGTACTGTATGTATGTATGTATGTAAAAGTACTGTATGTATGTATGTAAAAGTACTGTATGTATGTATGTAAAAGTACTGTATGTATGTATGTAAAAGTACTGTATGTATGTATGTAAAAGTACTGTATGTATGTATGTAAAAGTACTGTATGTAAAAGTACTGTATGTATGTATGTAAAAGTACTGTATGTAAAAGTACTGTATGTATGTATGTAAAAGTACTGTATGTAAAAGTACCGTATGTATGTAAAAGTACTGTATGTATGTATGTATGTATGTAAAAGTACTGTAAAAGTACTGTATGTATGTAAAAGTATTGTATTTTTGTGTATGTATGTAAAAGTACTGTATGTTTGTAAAAGTACTGTATGTTTGTGTATGTATGTAAAAGTACTGTATGTAAAAGTACTGTATGTTTGTGTATGTATGTAAAAGTACTGTATGTAAAAGTACTGTATGTTTGTGTGTGTATGTAAAAGTACTGTATGTATAAATGTAAAAGTACTGTATGTATAAATGTAAAAGTACTGTATGCTTGTGTTTGTTTATAAAAGTACTGTATGTATGTAAAAGTACTGTATGTATGTAAAAGTACTGTATGTTTGTGTATGTATGTAAAAGTACTGTATGTATGTAAAAGTACTGTATGTTTGTAAAAGTACTGTATGTATGTAAAAGTACTGTATGTATGTAAAAGTACTGTATGTTTGTGTATGTATGTAAAAGTACTGTATGTTTGTGTATGTATGTAAAAGTACTGTATGTAAAATTACTGTATGTGTATGTATGTAAAAGTACTGTATGTATGTATGTAAAAGTACTGTATGTAAAAGTACTGTATGTTTTTGTATGTATGTAAAAGTACTGTATGTTTTTGTATGTATGTAAAAGTACTGTATGTTTTTGTATGTATGTAAAAGTACTGTATGTTTTTGTATGTATGTAAAAGTACTGTATGTATATAAAAGTACTGTATGTATGTAAAAGTACTGTATGTATGTAAAAGTATTGTATGTTTGTGTATGTATGTAAAAGTACTGTATGTTTGTAAAAGTACTGTATGTTTGTGTATGTATGTAAAAGTACTGTATGTAAAAGTATTGTATGTTTGTGTGTGTATGTAAAAGTACTGTATGTTTGTGTTTGTTTATAAAAGTACTGTATGTATGTAAAAGTACTGTATGTATGTAAAAGTACTGTATGTAAAAGTACTGTATGTATAATTGTAAAAGTACTGTATGTTTGTTTGTGTTTGTTTGTAAAAGTACTGTATGTATGTAAAAGTACTGTATGTTTGTGTATGTATGTAAAAGTACTGTATGTATCTAAAAGTACTGTATGTATGTAAAAGTACTGTATGTTTGTGTATGTATGTAAAAGTACTGTATTTATGGAAAAGTACTGTATGTATGTAAAAGTACTGTATGTAAAAGTACTGTATGTTTGTTTGTGTATGTATGTAAAAGTACTGTATGTAAAAGTACTGTATGTTTGTGTATGTATGTAAAAGTACTGTATTTATGTAAAGTACTGTATGTATGTAAAAGTACCGTATGTAAAAGTACTGTATGTTTGTGTATGTATGTAAAATTACTGTATGTATGTAAAAGTACTGTATGTAAAAGTACTGTATGTATGTAAAAGTACTGTATGTTTGTGTATGTATGTAAAAGTACTGTATATATGTAAAAGTACTGTATGTTTGTGTGTGTATGTAAAAGTACTATATGTAAAATTACTGTATGTGTATGTATGTAAAAGTACTGTATGTATAAGTACTGTATGTTTGTGTATGTATGTAAAAGTACTGTATGTATGTAAAGTACTGTATGTATGTATGTATGTAAAAGTACTGTATGTATGTATGTAAAAGTACTGTATGTAAAAGTAATGTATGTATGTATGTAAAAGTACTGTATATAAAAGTACTGCATGTATGTATGTAAAAGTACTGTATGTAAAAGTACTGTATGTTTTTGTATGTATGTAAAAGTACTGTATGTATGTAAAAGTACTGTATGTAAAAGTACTGAATGTTTGTGTATGTGTGTAAAAGTACTGTATGTTTGTAAAAGTACTGTATGTTTGTGTATGTATGTAAAAGTACTGTATGTTTGTAAAAGTACTGTATGTTTGTGTGTGTATGTAAAAGTACTGTATGTAAAAGTACTGTATGTTTGTGTGTGTATGTAAAAGTACTGTATGTATAAATGTAAAAGTACTGTATGTTTGTGTTTGTTTATAAAAGTACTGTATGTATGTAAAAGTACTGTATGTATGTAAAAGTACTGTATGTTTGTGTGTGTATGTAAAAGTACTGTATGTAAAAGTACTGTATGTATAATTGTAAAAGTACTGTATGTTTGTTTGTGTTTGTTTGTAAAAGTACTGTATGTATGTAAAAGTACTGTATGTTTGTGTATGTATGTAAAAGTACTGTATGTATGTAAAAGTACTGTATGTATGTAAAAGTACTGTATGTATGTAAAGTACTGTATGTATGTATGTATGTAAAGTACTGTATGTATGTATGTAAAAGTACTGTATATATGTAAAAGTACTGTATGTATGTATGTAAAAGTACTGTATGTATGTAAAAGTACTGTATGTTGGTGTATGTATGTAAAAGTACTGTATGTTTGTGTGTGTATGTAAAAGTACTGTATGTATGTAAAAGTACTGTATGTAAAAGTACTGTATGTTTGTGTATGTATGTAAAAGTACTGTATGTATGTAAAAGTACTGTATGTATATAAAAGTACTGTATGTATATATGTAAAAGTACTGTATGTAAAAGTACTGTATGTATGTAAAAGTACTGTAAAAGTACTGTATGTATGTAAAAGTATTGTATGTTTGTGTATGTATGTAAAAGTACTGTATGTTTGTAAAAGTACTGTATGTTTGTGTATGTATGTAAAAGTACTGTATGTTTGTAAAAGTACTGTATGTTTGTGTATGTATGTAAAAGTACTGTATGTATAAATGTAAAAGTACTGTATGTTTGTGTGTGTATGTAAAAGTACTGTATGTAAAAGTACTGTATGTATAATTGTAAAAGTACTGTATGTTTGTTTGTGTTTGTTTGTAAAAGTACTGTATGTATGTAAAAGTACTGTATATATGTAAAAGTACTGTATGTTTGTGTATGTATGTAAAAGTACTGTATGTATGTAAAGTACTGTATGTATGTAAAAGTACCGTATGTAAAAGTACTGTATGTTTGTGTATGTTTGTAAAAGTACTGTATGTATGTAAAAGTACTGTATGTTTGTGTATGTATGTAAAAGTACTGTATGTATGTAAAAGTACTGTATGTTTTTGATGTATGTAAAAGTACTGTATGTAAAATTACTGTATGTGTATGTATGTAAAAGTACTGTATGTATGTATGTATGTATGTAAAAGTACTGTATGTATGTAAAAGTACTGTATGTATGTAAAAGTACTGTATGTATGTATGTAAAAGTACTGTATGTAAAAGTACTGTATGTTTTTGTATGTATGTAAAAGTACTGTATGTTTTTGTATGTATGTAAAAGTACTGTATGTATATATGTAAAAGTACTGTATGTAAAATTACTCTGTGTATGTATGTAAAAATACTGTATGTAAAAGTACTGTATGTATGTAAAGTACTGTATGTATGTATGTAAAGTACTGTATGTATGTATGTAAAGTACTGTATGTATGTATGTAAAAGTACTGTATGTATGTATGTAAAAGTACTGTATGTATGTATGTAAAAGTACTGTATGTATGTATGTAAAAGTACTGTATGTATGTATGTAAAAGTACTGTATGTATGTATGTAAAAGTACTGTATGTATGTATGTAAAAGTACTGTATGTATGTATGTAAAAGTACTGTATGTATGTATGTAAAAGTACTGTATGTATGTATGTAAAAGTACTGTATGTATGTATGTAAAAGTACTGTATGTATGTATGTAAAAGTACTGTATGTATGTATGTAAAAGTACTGTATGTATGTATGTAAAAGTACTGTATGTATGTATGTAAAAGTACTGTATGTATGTATGTAAAAGTACTGTATGTATGTGTATGTAAAAGTACTGTATGTATGTGTATGTAAAAGTACTGTATGTATGTGTATGTAAAAGTACTGTATGTATGTGTATGTAAAAGTACTGTATGTATGTGTATGTAAAAGTACTGTATGTATGTGTATGTAAAAGTACTGTATGTATGTGTATGTAAAAGTACTGTATGTATGTGTATGTAAAAGTACTGTATGTATGTGTATGTAAAAGTACTGTATGTATGTGTATGTAAAAGTACTGTATGTATGTGTATGTAAAAGTACTGTATGTATGTGTGTGTATGTAAAAGTACTGTATGTATGTGTGTGTATGTAAAAGTACTGTATGTATGTGTGTGTATGTAAAAGTACTGTATGTATGTGTGTGTATGTAAAAGTACTGTATGTTTGTGTGTGTATGTAAAAGTACTGTATGTTTGTGTGTGTATGTAAAAGTACTGTATGTTTGTGTGTGTATGTAAAAGTACTGTATGTTTGTGTGTGTATGTAAAAGTACTGTATGTTTGTGTGTGTATGTAAAAGTAAAAGTACTGTATGTTTGTGTGTGTATGTAAAAGTAAAAGTACTGTATGTTTGTGTGTGTATGTAAAAGTACTGTATGTATAAATGTAAAAGTACTGTATGTTTGTGTGTGTATGTAAAAGTACTGTATGTATAAATGTAAAAGTACTGTATGTTTGTGTGTGTATGTAAAAGTACTGTATGTATGTAAAAGTACTGTATGTTTGTGTGTGTATGTAAAAGTACTGTATGTATGTAAAAGTACTGTATGTTTGTGTGTGTATGTAAAAGTACTGTATGTATGTAAAAGTACTGTATGTTTGTGTGTGTATGTAAAAGTACTGTATGTATGTAAAAGTACTGTATGTTTGTGTAGATTTGTGCAGATTTTTGGTCAAAGAAGAAAAATCCCTCTTCATTTTTCCAGAGAATTTTATTTGTTTAATTTTGTGTAATAAGCTTTAGTGAGAATGTCATTGTGAACCTCAGGGTCAGGGGTTAAGGTCAGGGGTTAAGGTCAGGGGTTAAGGTCAGGGGTTAAGGTCAGGGGTTAAGGTCAGGGGTTAAGGTCAGGGGTTAAGGTCAGGGGTTAAGGTCAGGGGTTTAGGTCAGGGGTTTAGGTCAGGGGTTTAGGTCAGGGGTTAAGGTCAGGGGTTAAGGTCAGGGGTTAAGGTCAGGGGTTAAGGTCAGGGGTTAAGGTCAGGGGTTAAGGTCAGGGGTTAAGGTCAGGGGTTAAGGTCAGGGGTTAAGGTCAGGGGTTAAGGTCAGGGGTTAAGGTCAGGGGTTAAGGTCAGGGGTTAAGGTCAGGGGTTAAGGTCAGGGGTTAAGGTCAGGGGTTAAGGTCAGGGGTTAAGGTCAGGGGTTAAGGTCAGGGGTTAAGGTCAGGGGTTAAGGTCAGGGGTTAAGGTCAGGGGTTAAGGTCAGGGGTTGTGGTCAGGGGTTAAGGTCAGGGGTTAAGGTCAGGGGTTAAGGTCAGGGGTTGTGGTCAGGGGTTAAGGTCAGGGGTTAAGGTCAGGGGTTGTGGTCAGGGGTTGTGGTCAGGGGTTGTGGTCAGGGGTTGTGGTCGGGGTTAGGGTTTGGCTCAGGGTTGGGCTCAGGGTTGGGCTCAGGGTTGGGCTCAGGGTTGGGGTTAGGTTCGGGGTTAGGGTTGGGGTCAGGGGTTGTGGTCAAGGTTGGGGTTAGGGTTGGGGTTGGGGTCAGGCTTGGGATCAGGGTTGGGGTCAGGGTTGGGGTCAGGGTCGGGGTTAGGGTTGGGGTCAGGGATGGGGTTAGGGTTTGGCTGAGGGTTGGGCTCAGGGTTGGGGTCAGGGTTGGGGTTAGGTTCGGGGTTAGGGTTGGGGTAAGGGTTGGGGTCAGGGTTGGGGTTAGGGTCGGGGTTAGGGTTGGGGTCAGGTTCAGTGTTGGGGTCAGGGTTGGGGTTAGGGTTGGGGTCAGGTTCAGGGTTGGGGTCAGGGTTGGGGTCAGGGTTGGGCTCAGGGTTGGGGTCAGGGTTAGGGTTGGGGTTAGGGTCGGGGTCAGGGTTAGGGTCGGGGTTATTGGTTGGGGTCAGGGTCGGGGTCAAGGTTTGGCTCAGGGTTGGGCTCAGGGTTAGGGTCGGGGTTAGGGTCGGGGTTAGGGTTGGGGTTAGGGTCGGGGTTAGGGTTAGGGTCAGGGTTGGGCTCAGGGTTAGGGTTGGGGTCGGGGTTAGGGTTGGGGTAAGGGTTGGGGTCACGGTTGGGCTCAGGGTTGGGGTTAGGGTCGGGGTTAGGGTTGGGGTCAGGTTCAGTGTTGGGGTCAGGGTTGGGGTTAGGGTTGGGGTCAGGTTCAGGGTTGTGGTCAGGGTTGGGCTCAGGGTTGGGGTCAGGGTTAGGGTTGGGGTTAGGGTCGGGGTCAGGGTTGGGCTCAGGGTTAGGGTCGGGGTTATTGGTTGGGGTCAGGGTCGGGGTCAAGGTTTGGCTCAGGGTTGGGGTCAGGGTTAGGGTCGGGGTTAGGGTTGGGGTCAGGGTCGGGGTTAGGGTTAAGGTCAGGGTTAGGGTTGGGGTTGGGGTCAGGGTTGGGCTCAGGGTTAGGGTCGGGGTTAGGGTTGGGGTCAGGGTCGGGGTTAGGGTTAAGGTCAGGGTTAGGGTTGGGGTTGGGGTCGGGGTCAGGGTTGGGGTCAGGGTTAGGGCTCTAACCCATGAACATTCTCAAAAGAATCCCCCAAACATCTGAAAAGTACTACTACCTACTACTGTAAAAAGTACTTTACCTGCATCTGCACTTTACCGTTCATTAACTTTACCGTGTTAAACCCTGTGTCCCGGTCCCGGTCCTGACCCCGGTCCTGACACTGACCCCGGTCCCGGTCCCGGTCCTGACACTGACCCCGGTCCCGGTCCTGACCCCGGTCCCGGTCCTGACACTGACCCCGGTCCCGGTCCTGACCCGTCTTGTGTCCACAGCACGTTAAAGACATCATTCTTCAGTCGAATCCTCTGCTCGAGGCTTTTGGAAACGCCAAGACTGTGAGAAACAACAACTCCAGCCGCTTTGTGAGTCCTGCTCCTCCTCTGCTCCTCCTCCTCTGCTCCTCATCCTCTGCTCCTCCTCCTCTGCTCCTCATCCTCTGCTCCTCCTCCTCTGCTCCTCCTCTGCTGCTCCTCCTCTGCTCCTCCTCTGCTCCTTCTCCTCTGCTCCTCCTCCTCTGCTCCTCCTCCTCTGCTGCCCCTCCTCTGCTCCTCCTCCTCTGCTGCCCCTCCTCTGCTCCTCCTCCTCTGCTGCTCCTCTGCTCCTCTTCTGCACCTCCTCATCTGCTCCTCCTCTGCTGCTCCTCGTGCTCCTCTTCCTCTGCTCCTCCTCCTGGTGTTCCTCATCTGCTCCTCCTCATGCTCCTCCTCCTTCTTAGCTCCTCCTCCTCTGCTGCTCCTCCTCTGCTGCTCCTCCTCTGCTGCGCCTCCTCTGCTCCTCTACTCGTCCTCATCTGCTCCTTCTCGTGCTCCTCCTCCTCTGCTCCTCCTCCTCTGCTCCTCCTCCTTTGCGCCTCCTCATCTGCTCCTCCTCCTCTGCCCCTCCTCCTCTGCTCCTCCTCCTGTTCCTCCTCTGCTCCTCCTCCTGTTCCTCCTCTGCTCCTCCTCCTCCTCTGCTCCTCCTCCTCTGTTCTCCTCTGCTCCTCCTCTGCTTCTCCTCCCCGTGCTCCTCCTCTGCTCCTCCTCCCCGTGCTCCTCCTCTGCTCCTCCTCATGCTCCTCCTCCTCTGCTCCTCTGCTCGTCCTCATCTGCTCCTCCTCGTGCTCCTCCTTCTCTGCTCCGCTGCTCGTCCTCATCTGCTCATCCTCTGCTCCTCCTCCTCTGCTCCTATTCTGCTTCTCCTCTGCTCCTCGTGCTTCTCCTCTGCTCCTCCTCTGCTCCTCCTCCTCTGCTCCTCCTCCTCTGCTCCTTCTCCTCTGCTTGTCCTCTGCTCCTCCTCCTCTGCTCCTGCTCTGCTTCTCCTCTGCTCCTCCTCCTCTGCTCCTTCTCCTCTGCTTGTCCTCTGCTCCTCCTCCTCTGCTCCTGCTCTGCTTCTCCTCTGCTCCTCCTCCTCTGCTCCTTCTCCTCTGCTTCTTCTCTGCTCCTCCTCCTCTGCTCCTCCTCCTCTGCTCCTTCTCCTCTGCTTCTCCTCTGCTCCTCCTCCTCTGCTCCTTCTCCTCTGCTTCTCCTCTGCTCCTCCTCCTCTGCTCCTTCTCCTCTGCTTCTCCTCTGCTCCTCCTCCTCTGCTCCTCCTCCTCTGCTCCTTCTCCTCTGCTTCTCCTCTGCTCCTCCTCCTCTGCTCCTTCTCCTCTGCTTCTCCTCTGCTCCTCCTCCTCTGCTCCTCCTCCTCTGCTCCTCCCCTGATCTTAACTGTAACGTGTTGAGAATCTAATTTTCAGATTTTTCTTGTTTTGATTAACAAAAAAATGAAATAAAACATGAGTCATGTTTATGTGCAGGCCACGCCCACAAACATGAGTCATGTTTATGTGCAGGCCACGCCCACAAACATGAGTCATGTTTATGTGCAGGCCACGCCCACATCTCCTAGGCTTTTTTCAAAAGTAGTTTTTTAACTTTTTGGAACAAATTAACGCTTAAGATGTTTTTTTATTTTGAAACCTGACTGAAGGCGCTCAGAGGGGCACCAGCCTGACTGAAGGCGCTCAGAGGGGCACCAGCCTGACTGAAGGCGCTCAGAGGGGCACCAGCCTGACTGAAGGCGCTCAGAGGGGCACCAGCCTGACTGAAGGCGCTCAGAGGGGCACCAGCCTGACTGAAGGCGCTCAGAGGGGCACCAGCCTGACTGAAGGCGCTCAGAGGGGCACCAGCCTGACTGAAGGCGCTCAGAGGGGCACCAGCCTGACTGAAGGCGCTCAGAGGGGCACCAGCCTGACTGAAGGCGCTCAGAGGGGCACCAGCCTGACTGAAGGCGCTCAGAGGGGCACCAGCCTGACTGAAGGCGCTCAGAGGGGCACCAGCCTGACTGAAGGCGCTCAGAGGGGCACCAGCCTGACTGAAGGCGCTCAGAGGGGCACCAGCCTGACTGAAGGCGCTCAGAGGGGCACCAGCCTGACTGAAGGCGCTCAGAGGGGCACCAGCCTGACTGAAGGCGCTCAGAGGGGCACCAGCCTGACTGAGCAGTTTGAATTGAATGACACAACAGGCTATTTGTGCACAATAACTTTTGGACATAAATTGGGGGCTGGCATAGGCTTGAGTATTAGCTCCACGAGAGGTCAGGGAAACGCTGTGTCCAGGGGCCAAACACGGCCCTTTGTGTTGTTTGCTTGTTTACGCTGTTGTTGATTTGATTTCTTTAGGGTAAATACTTCGAGATCCAGTTCAGTCGAGGAGGAGCGCCCGACGGAGGGAAAATCTCCAACTTCCTCCTGGAGAAAAGTCGTGTGGTTTCTCAAAACTCAGGAGAGAGAAACTTCCACATCTACTACCAGGTAATACTAGTACTGCAATACTGATACTACTACCAGGTAATACTAGTACTGCAATACTGATACTACTACCAGGTAATACTAGTACTGCAATACTGATACTACTACCAGGTAATACTAGTACTGCAATACTGATACTACTACCAGGTAATACTAGTACTGCAATACTGATACTACTACCAGGTAATACTAGTACTGCAATACTGATACTACTACCAGGTAATACTAGTACTGCAATACTGATACTACTACCAGGTAATACTAGTACTGCAATACTGATACTACTACCAGGTAATACTAGTACTGCAATACTGATACTACTACCAGGTAATACTAGTACTGCAATACTGATACTACTACCAGGTAATACTAGTACTGCAATACTGATACTACTACCAGGTAATACTAGTACTGCAATACTGATACTACTACCAGGTAATACTAGTACTGCAATACTGATACTACTACCAGGTAATACTAGTACTGCAATACTGATACTACTACCAGGTAATACTAGTACTGCAATACTGATACTACTACCAGGTAATACTAGTACTGCAATACTGATACTACTACCAGGTAATACTAGTACTGCAATACTGATACTACTACCAGGTAATACTAGTACTGCAATACTGATACTACTACCAGGTAATACTAGTACTGCAATACTGATACTACTACCAGGTAATACTAGTACTGCAATACTGATACTACTACCAGGTAATACTAGTACTGCAATACTGATACTACTACCAGGTAATACTAGTACTGCAATACTGATACTACTACCAGGTAATACTAGTACTGCAATACTGATACTACTACCAGGTAATACTAGTACTGCAATACTGATACTACTACCAGGTAATACTAGTACTGCAATACTGATACTACTACCAGGTAATACTAGTACTGCAATACTGATACTACTACCAGGTAATACTAGTACTGCAATACTGATACTACTACCAGGTAATACTAGTACTGCAATACTGATACTACTACCAGGTAATACTAGTACTGCAATACTGATACTACTACCAGGTAATACTAGTACTGCAATACTGATACTACTACCAGGTAATACTAGTACTGCAATACTGATACTACTACCAGGTAATACTAGTACTGCAATACTGATACTACTACCAGGTAATACTAGTACTGCAATACTGATACTACTACCAGGTAATACTAGTACTGCAATACTGATACTACTACCAGGTAATACTAGTACTGCAATACTGATACTACTACCAGGTAATACTAGTACTGCAATACTGATACTACTACCAGGTAATACTAGTACTACAATACAGATACTACTGCCAGGTAATACTAGTACTGCAATACTGCAATACTGATACTACTACCAGGTAATACTGCAATACTGATACTACTACCAGGTAATACTAGTACTGCAATACTGCAATACTGATACTACTACCAGGTAATACTGCAATACTGATACTACTACCAGGTAATACTGCAATACTGATACTACTACCAGGTAATACTAGTACTTCAATACTGCAATACTGCAATACTGATACTACTACCAGGTAATGCTGCAATACTGATACTACTACCAGGTAATACTGCAATACTGATAGTACCAAAGGAGGGGAGTACTTTTCATTTTACTTAGACTTTTACTGCAGTAACAGTCTCTGTAGTTTCTTCAGATTTGATTTAGTTTGTCTCATTTTTGTGTCTTTCCTTTTGAAAATACCAGATTTTTTGTTTTATTTAATGTTTTGTCACAATTACATGAACTGAAAGTTTCTAACCCTCATTTCATGGACACTAATTAGTACTTCTACTTGAGTAATATTAATATGAGGTATCTTTACACTTCTCTCTCTGGTCTCTCTGGTCTCTCTCTGGTCTCTCTCTGGTCTCTCTCTGGTCTCTCACTGGTCTCACTCTGGTCTCTCTCTTGTCTCTCTCTTGTCTCTCTCTGGTCTCTCTCTGGTCTCTCTCTGGTCTCTCTCTGGTCTCACTCTGGTCTCTCACTCTGGTCTCTCTCTGGTCTCACTCTGGTCTCTCTCTGGTCTCTCTCTTGTCTCTCTCTGGTCTCTCTCTTGTCTCTCTCTTGTCTCACTGGTCTCTCTCTTGTCTCTCTCTGGTCTCACTCTGGTCTCTCTCTGGTCTCACTCTGGTCTCTCTCTGGTCTCTCTCTGGTCTCTCTCTGGTCTCACTCTGGTCTCACTCTGGTCTCTCTCTGGTCTCTCTCTTGTCTCTCTCTGGTCTCTCTCTCTGGTCTCTCTCTCTGGTCTCTCTCTCTGGTCTCTCTCTGGTCTCACTCTGGTCTCTCTCTCTGGTCTCTCTCTGGTCTCTCTCTGGTCTCTCTCTGGTCTCTCTCTGGTCTCTCTCTCTGGTCTCTCTCTGGTCTCTCTCTGGTCTCTCTCTCTGGTCTCTCTCTGGTCTCTCTCTGGTCTCTCTCTCTGGTCTCTCTCTGGTCTCTCTCTGGTCTCTCTCTCTGGTCTCTCACTGGTCTCTCTCTGGTCTCTCTCTGGTCTCTCTCTCTGGTCTCTCTCTTGTCTCTCTCTGGTCTCTCTCTCTGGTCTCTCTCTGGTCTCTCTCTGGTCTCTCTCTCTGGTCTCTCTCTGGTCTCTCTCTGGTCTCTCTCTGGTCTCTCTCTCTGGTCTCTCTCTGGTCTCTCTCTGGTCTCTCACTGGTCTCTCTCTGGTCTCTCTCTGGTCTCTCTCTCTGGTCTCTCTCTTGTCTCTCTCTGGTCTCTCTCTGGTCTCACTCTGGTCTCTCTCTCTGGTCTCTCTCTGGTCTCTCACTGGTCTCTCTCTGGTCTCTCTCTGGTCTCTCTCTGGTCTCTCTCTTGTCTCTCTCTGGTCTCTCTCTGGTCTCACTCTGGTCTCACTCTGGTCTCTCTCTGGTCTCTCTCTCTGGTCTCTCTCTCTGGTCTCTCTCTGGTCTCTCTCTGGTCTCTCTCTTGTCTCTCTCTGGTCTCACTCTGGTCTCACTCTGGTCTCTCTCTGGTCTCTCTCTCTGGTCTCTCTCTCTGGTCTCTCTCTTGTCTCTCTCTGGTCTCTCTCTTGTCTCTCTCTGGTCTCTCTCTGGTCTCTCTCTGGTCTCTCTCTGGTCTCTCTCTCTGGTCTCTTTCTGGTCTCTCTCTCTGGTCTCTTTCTCTGGTCTCTCTCTCTGGTCTCTCTCTCTGGTCTCTCTCTCTGGTCTCTCTCTGGTCTCTCACTGGTCTCTCTCTGGTCTCTCTCTGGTCTCTCTCTGGTCTCTCTCTGGTCTCTCTCTGGTCTCTCTCTCTGGTCTCTCTCTGGTCTCTCTCTGGTCTCTCTCTCTGGTCTCTCTCTGGTCTCTCTCTGGTCTCTCTCTCTGGTCTCTCTCTGGTCTCTCTCTGGTCTCTCTCTCTGGTCTCTCTCTGGTCTCTCTCTGGTCTCTCTCTCTGGTCTCTCTCTTGTCTCTCTCTGGTCTCTCTCTGGTCTCACTCTGGTCTCTCTCTCTGGTCTCTCTCTGGTCTCTCTCTGGTCTCTCTCTCTGGTCTCTCTCTGGTCTCTCTCTGGTCTCTCTCTGGTCTCTCTCTCTGGTCTCTCTCTGGTCTCTCTCTGGTCTCTCACTGGTCTCTCTCTGGTCTCTCTCTGGTCTCTCTCTCTGGTCTCTCTCTTGTCTCTCTCTGGTCTCTCTCTGGTCTCACTCTGGTCTCTCTCTCTGGTCTCTCTCTGGTCTCTCACTGGTCTCTCTCTGGTCTCTCTCTGGTCTCTCTCTGGTCTCTCTCTGGTCTCTCTCTGGTCTCTCTCTTGTCTCTCTCTGGTCTCTCTCTGGTCTCACTCTGGTCTCACTCTGGTCTCTCTCTGGTCTCTCTCTCTGGTCTCTCTCTCTGGTCTCTCTCTGGTCTCTCTCTGGTCTCTCTCTGGTCTCTCTCTGGTCTCACTCTGGTCTCACTCTGGTCTCTCTCTGGTCTCTCTCTCTGGTCTCTCTCTCTGGTCTCTCTCTTGTCTCTCTCTGGTCTCACTCTGGTCTCACTCTGGTCTCTCTCTGGTCTCTCTCTGGTCTCTCTCTGGTCTCTCTCTCTGGTCTCTTTCTCTGGTCTCTCTCTCTGGTCTCTCTCTCTGGTCTCTCTCTCTGGTCTCTCTCTCTGGTCTCTCTCTCTGGTCTCTCACTGGTCTCTCTCTGGTCTCTTGATGGTCTCTCTCTCTGGTCTCTTGATGGTCTAACCCTGGTCTCTTTTGCTGGTCTGTGTCTCAGATCTTGGACGGAGCGAGTCCGGAGCAGAGGGAGAATCTGGGCGTGACGACTCCAGATTATTACTTCTACCTCAACCAATCAGGGACCTACTCTGTGGATGATGTCAGTGACAAGAAGGACTTCACCGAAACTATGGTAACTGATGGTCCATGTGGGTGTAATATCACTGATGGTCCAGGAGTGTAATGTCACTGATGGTCCAGGAGTGTAATGTCACTGATGGTCCAGGAGTGTAATGTCACTGATGGTCCAGGAGTGTAATGTCACTGATGGTCCAGGAGTGTAATGTCACTGATGGTCCAGGAGTGTAATGTCACTGATGGTCCAGGAGTGTAATGTCACTGATGGTCCAGGAGTGTAATGTCACTGATGGTCCAGGAGTGTAATGTCACTGATGGTCCAGCAGTGTAATGTCACTGATGGTCCAGGAGTGTAATGTCACTGATGGTCCAGGAGTGTAATGTCACTGATGGTCCAGGAGTGTAATGTCACTGATGGTCCAGGAGTGTAATGTCACTGATGGTCCAGGAGTGTAATGTCACTGATGGTCCAGCAGTGTAATGTCACTGATGGTCCAGGAGTGTAATGTCACTGATGGTCCAGGAGTGTAATGTCACTGATGGTCCAGCAGTGTAATGTCACTGATGGTCCAGGAGTGTAATGTCACTGATGGTCCAGGAGTGTAATGTCACTGATGGTCCAGGAGTGTAATGTCACTGATGGTCCAGGAGTGTAATGTCACTGATGGTCCAGGAGTGTAATGTCACTGATGGTCCAGGAGTGTAATGTCACTGATGGTCCAGGAGTGTAATGTCACTGATGGTCCAGGAGTGTAATGTCACTGATGGTCCAGGAGTGTAATGTCACTGATGGTCCAGGAGTGTAATGTCACTGATGGTCCAGGAGTGTAATGTCACTGATGGTCCAGGAGTGTAATGTCACTGATGGTCCAGGAGTGTAATGTCACTGATGGTCCAGGAGTGTAATGTCACTGATGGTCCAGGAGTGTAATGTCACTGATGGTCCAGGAGTGTAATGTCACTGATGGTCCAGCAGTGTAATGTCACTGATGGTCCAGGAGTGTAATGTCACTGATGGTCCAGGAGTGTAATGTCACTGATGGTCCAGGAGTGTAATGTTACTGATGGTCCAGGAGTGTAATGTTACTGATGGTCAAGGAGTGTAATGTCACTGATGGTCCAGGAGTGTAATGTCACTGATGGTCCAGGAGTGTAATGTCACTGATGGTCCAGGAGTGTAATGTCCCATTGTAGAAAAAGATTCAGTTGAATCATCTGGACTCTGTCATTCTCAATCCGTGAATCAAAACCGGAAACTGGGCTGGACCTCCTGATAAAGAGTGTTTTTGGCCCCGCCCCCTGGGCTGGACCTCCTGATAAAGGGTGTTTTTGGCCCCGCCCCCTGGGCTGGACCTCCTGATAAAGGGTGTTTTTGGCCCCGCCCCCTGGGCTGGACCTCCTGATAAAGGGTGTTTTTGGCCCCGCCCCCTGGGCTGGACCTCCTGATAAAGGGTGTTTTTGGCCCCGCCCCCCTGTCAGCCCTTTAATGGCCATCGGCCTCCTTTTGTGACTGGCTTTAGCTCCCTCCTCACCGAGCACCTGATCAGCGTCCGAATGCCCTGGACGTCGACCTGTCCAGGGCATTCGGATGAGTGTCCAGATGATGAGTGTCCAGATGATGACCCCTGTAGACCCTTCAGACCCCAGTAGTCTGGTTACGATCCCTCTGTAGTCTGGTTACGATCCCTCTGTAGTCGGGTTACGATCCCTCTGTAGTCTGGTTACGATCCCTCTGTAGTCTGGTTACGATCCCTCTGTAGTCTGGTTACGATCCCTCTGTAGTCTGGTTACGATCCCTCTGTAGTCTGGTTACGATCCCTCTGTAGTCTGGTTACGATCCCTCTGTAGTCTGGTTACAATCCCTCTGTAGTCTGGTTACGATCCCTCTGTAGTCTGGTTTTGATCCCTCTGTAGTCTGGTTACGATCCCTCTGTAGTCTGGTTTTGATCCCTCTGTAGTCTGGTTACGATCCCTCTGTAGTCTGGTTACGATCCCTCTGTAGTCTGGTTACGATCCCTCTGTAGTCTGGTTACGATCCCTCTGTAGTCTGGTTACGATCCCTCTGTAGTCTGGTTACGATCCCTCTGTAGTCTGGTTACGATCCCTCTGTAGTCTGGTTACGATCCCTCTGTAGTCTGGTTACGATCCCTCTGTAGTCTGGTTACGATCCCTCTGTAGTCTGGTTACGATCCCTCTGTAGTCTGGTTACGATCCCTCTGTAGTCTGGTTACGATCCCTCTGTAGTCTGGTTTTGATCCCTCTGTAGTCTGGTTACGATCCCTCTGTAGTCTGGTTACGATCCCTCTGTAGTCTGGTTACGATCCCTCTGTAGTCTGGTTTTGATCCCTCTGTAGTCTGGTTACGATCCCTCTGTAGTCTGGTTACGATCCCTCTGTAGTCTGGTTACGATCCCTCTGTAGTCTGGTTACGATCCCTCTGTAGTCTGGTTACGATCCCTCTGTAGTCTGGTTTTGATCCCTCTGTAGTCTGGTTACGATCCCTCTGTAGTCTGGTTACCATCCCTCTGTAGTCTGGTTACGATCCCTCTGTAGTCTGGTTACCATCCCTCTGTAGTCTGGTTACGATCCCTCTGTAGTCTGGTTTTGATCCCTCTGTAGTCTGGTTACGATCCCTCTGTAGTCTGGTTACGATCCCTCTGTAGTCTGATTACGATCCCTCTGTAGTCTGGTTACGATCCCTCTGTAGTCTGGTTACGATCCCTCTGTAGTCTGGTTTTGATCCCTCTGTAGTCTGGTTACGATCCCTCTGTAGTCTGGTTACGATCCCTCTGTAGTCTGGTTACGATCCCTCTGTAGTCTGGTTACGATCCCTCTGTAGTCTGGTTACGATCCCTCTGTAGTCTGGTTACGATCCCTCTGTAGTCTGGTTACGATCCCTCTGTAGTCTGGTTACGATCCCTCTGTAGTCTGGTTACGATCCCTCTGTAGTCTGGTTACGATCCCTCTGTAGTCTGGTTACGATCCCTCTGTAGTCTGGTTACGATCCCTCTGTAGTCTGGTTACGATCCCTCTGTAGTCTGGTTACGATCCCTCTGTAGTCTGGTTACGATCCCTCTGTAGTCTGGTTTTGATCCCTCTGTAGTCTGGTTACGATCCCTCTGTAGTCTGGTTACGATCCCTCTGTAGTCTGGTTACGATCCCTCTGTAGTCTGGTTACCATCCCTCTGTAGTCTGGTTACGATCCCTCTGTAGTCTGGTTTTGATCCCTCTGTAGTCTGGTTACGATCCCTCTGTAGTCTGGTTACGATCCCTCTGTAGTCTGGTTACGATCCCTCTGTAGTCTGGTTACGATCCCTCTGTAGTCTGGTTTTGATCCCTCTGTAGTCTGGTTACGATCCCTCTGTAGTCTGGTTACGATCCCTCTGTAGTCTGGTTACGATCCCTCTGTAGTCTGGTTTTGATCCCTCTGTAGTCTGGTTACGATCCCTCTGTAGTCTGGTTACGATCCCTCTGTAGTCTGGTTACGATCCCTCTGTAGTCTGGTTACGATCCCTCTGTAGTCTGGTTACGATCCCTCTGTAGTCGGGTTACGATCCCTCTGTAGTCTGGTTACGATCCCTCTGTAGTCTGGTTACGATCCCTCTGTAGTCTGGTTACGATCCCTCTGTAGTCTGGTTACGATCCCTCTGTAGTCTGGTTACGATCCCTCTGTAGTCAGGTTACGATCCCTCTGTAGTCAGGTTACGATCCCTCTGTAGTCTGGTTACGATCCCTCTGTAGTCTGGTTACGATCCCTCTGTAGTCTGGTTACGATCCCTCTGTAGTCTGGTTACGATCCCTCTGTAGTCTGGTTACGATCCCTCTGTAGTCTGGTTACGATCCCTCTGTAGTCTGGTTACGATCCCTCTGTAGTCTGGTTACGATCCCTCTGTAGTCTGGTTTTGATCCCTCTGTAGTCTGGTTACGATCCCTCTGTAGTCTGGTTACGATCCCTCTGTAGTCTGGTTACGATCCCTCTGTAGTCTGGTTTTGATCCCTCTGTAGTCTGGTTACGATCCCTCTGTAGTCTGGTTACGATCCCTCTGTAGTCTGGTTACGATCCCTCTGTAGTCTGGTTACGATCCCTCTGTAGTCTGGTTACGATCCCTCTGTAGTCGGGTTACGATCCCTCTGTAGTCTGGTTACGATCCCTCTGTAGTCTGTTTACGATCCCTCTGTAGTCTGGTTACGATCCCTCTGTAGTCTGTTTACGATCCCTCTGTAGTCTGGTTACGATCCCTCTGTAGTCTGGTTACGATCCCTCTGTAGTCTGGTTACGATCCCTCTGTAGTCAGGTTACGATCCCTCTGTAGTCAGGTTACGATCCCTCTGTAGTCTGGTTACGATCCCTCTGTAGTCTGGTTACGATCCCTCTGTAGTCTGGTTACGATCCCTCTGTAGTCTGGTTACCATCCCTCTGTAGTCTGGTTACCATCCCTCTGTAGTCTGGTTTTGATCCCTCTGTAGTCTGGTTACGATCCCTCTGTAGTCTGGTTACGATCCCTCTGTAGTCTGGTTACGATCCCTCTGTAGTCTGGTTACGATCCCTCTGTAGTCTGGTTACGATCCCTCTGTAGTCTGGTTTTGATCCCTCTGTAGTCTGGTTACGATCCCTCTGTAGTCTGGTTACGATCCCTCTGTAGTCTGGTTACGATCCCTCTGTAGTCTGGTTACGATCCCTCTGTAGTCTGGTTACGATCCCTCTGTAGTCTGGTTACGATCCCTCTGTAGTCTGGTTACGATCCCTCTGTAGTCAGGTTACGATCCCTCTGTAGTCTGGTTACGATCCCTCTGTAGTCTGGTTACCATCCCTCTGTAGTCTGGTTACGATCCCTCTGTAGTCTGGTTACGATCCCTCTGTAGTCTGGTTACGATCCCTCTGTAGTCTGGTTACGATCCCTCTGTAGTCTGGTTACGATCCCTCTGTAGTCTGGTTACGATCCCTCTGTAGTCTGGTTACGATCCCTCTGTAGTCTGGTTACGATCCCTCTGTAGTCTGGTTACGATCCCTCTGTAGTCTGGTTACGATCCCTCTGTAGTCTGGTTACCATCCCTCTGTAGTCTGGTTACCATCCCTCTGTAGTCTGGTTTTGATCCCTCTGTAGTCTGGTTACGATCCCTCTGTAGTTACGATCCCTCTGTAGTCTGGTTACGATCCCTCTGTAGTCTGGTTACGATCCCTCTGTAGTCTGGTTACGATCCCTCTGCAGTCTGGTTACGATCCCTCTGCAGTCTGGTTACGATCCCTCTGCAGTCTGGTTACGATCCCTCTGCAGTCTGGTTACGATCCCTCTGTAGTCTGGTTACGATCCCTCTGTAGTCTGGTTTTGATCCCTCTGTAGTCTGGTTACGATCCCTCTGTAGTCTGGTTACGATCCCTCTGTAGTCTGGTTACGATCCCTCTGTAGTCTGGTTACGATCCCTCTGTAGTCTGGTTACGATCCCTCTGTAGTCTGGTTACGATCCCTCTGTAGTCTGGTTACGATCCCTCTGTAGTCTGGTTACGATCCCTCTGTAGTCTGGTTACGATCCCTCTGTAGTCTGGTTACGATCCCTCTGTAGTCTGGTTACGATCCCTCTGTAGTCTGGTTACGATCCCTCTGTAGTCTGGTTACGATCCCTCTGTAGTCTGGTTACGATCCCTCTGTAGTCTGGTTACGATCCCTCTGTAGTCTGGTTACGATCCCTCTGTAGTCTGGTTACGATCCCTCTGTAGTCTGGTTTTGATCCCTCTGTAGTCTGGTTACGATCCCTCTGTAGTCTGGTTACGATCCCTCTGTAGTCTGGTTACGATCCCTCTGTAGTCTGGTTACCATCCCTCTGTAGTCTGGTTACGATCCCTCTGTAGTCTGGTTACGATCCCTCTGTAGTCTGGTTACGATCCCTCTGTAGTCTGGTTACGATCCCTCTGTAGTCTGGTTACGATCCCTCTGTAGTCTGGTTACGATCCCTCTGTAGTCTGGTTACGATCCCTCTGTAGTCTGGTTACCATCCCTCTGTAGTCTGGTTACGATCCCTCTGTAGTCTGGTTTTGATCCCTCTGTAGTCTGGTTACGATCCCTCTGTAGTCTGGTTACGATCCCTCTGTAGTCTGGTTACGATCCCTCTGTAGTCTGGTTACGATCCCTCTGTAGTCTGGTTACGATCCCTCTGTAGTCTGGTTACCATCCCTCTGTAGTCTGGTTACGATCCCTCTGTAGTCTGGTTTTGATCCCTCTGTAGTCTGGTTACGATCCCTCTGTAGTCTGGTTTTGATCCCTCTGTAGTCTGGTTACGATCCCTCTATCCCTCTGTAGTCTGGTTACGATCCCTCTGTAGTCTGGTTACGATCCCTCTGTAGTCTGGTTACGATCCCTCTGGTCCTCAGGAGGCCATGTCAGTGGTGGGTTTGTCTCCAGAGGAAAAAGACTCAGTTCTTCAGATCGTGGCGTCGATTCTTCACCTCGGAAACATCAGCTTCAGAGAAGAAAACAACTATGCCACCGTCGAGAGTCAGGACTGTGAGTAAACCGGGTCTAAACCGGGTCTACACCGGGTCTAAACCGGGTCTAAACCAGGACTAAACCGGGTCTAAACTGGGTCTAAACCGGGTCTAAACCGGGTCTACACCGGGTCTAAACCGGGTCTAAACCAGGACTAAACCGGGTCTAAACTGGGTCTAAACCGGGTCTAAACCGGGTCTAAACCAGGTCTAAATCGGATCTAACTCCAGGTCTAAACCGGGTCTAAACCGGGTCTAAACCGGGTCTAAACCAGGACTAAACCGGGTCTAAACCAGGTCTGAATCGGATCAAACTCCAGGTCTAAACCGGGTCCAAACCAGGTCTAAATCGGATCTAACTCCAGGTCTAAACCGGGTCTAAACCGGGTCTAAACCAGGTCTAAATCGGATCTAACTCCAGGTCTAAACCGGGTCTAAACCGGGTCTAAACTGGGTCTAAACCGGGTCTAAACCGGGTCTACACCGGGTCTAAACCGGGTCTAAATCAGGACTAAACCGGGTCTAAACCGGGTCTAAACCAGGACTAAACCGGGTCTAAACCAGGTCTAAATCGGATCAAACTCCAGGTCTAAACCGGGTCTAAACCGGGTCTAAACCGGGTCTAAACCAGGTCTAAATCGGATCTAACTCCAGGTCTAAACCGGGTCTAAACCGGGTCTAAACCGGGTCTAAACCAGGACTAAACCGGGTCTAAACCAGGTCTAAATCGGATCTAACTCCAGGTCTAAACCGGGTCTAAACCGGGTCTAAACCAGGTCTAAATCGGATCTAACTCCAGGTCTAAACCGGGTCTAAACCGGGTCTAAACTGGGTCTAAACCGGGTCTAAACCGGGTCTACACCGGGTCTAAACCGGGTCTAAATCAGGACTAAACCGGGTCTAAACCAGGACTAAACCGGGTCTAAACCAGGTCTAAATCGGATCAAACTCCAGGTCTAAACCGGGTCTAAACCGGGTCTAAACCGGGTCTAAACCAGGTCTAAATCGGATCTAACTCCAGGTCTAAACCGGGTCTAAACCGGGTCTAAACCAGGTCTAAATCGGATCTAACTCCAGGTCTAAACCGGGTCTAAACCGGGTCTAAACTGGGTCTAAACCGGGTCTAAACCGGGTCTAAATCGGATCTAACTCCAGGTCTAAACCGGGTCTAAACCGGGTCTAAACCGGGTCTAAACCGGGTCTAAACCGGGTCTAAACCAGGACTAAACCGGGTCTAAACCAGGTCTAAATCGGATCTAACTCCAGGTCTAAACCGGGTCTAAACCGGGTCTAAACCAGGTCTAAATCGGATCTAACTCCAGGTCTAAACCGGGTCTAAACCGGGTCTAAACCAGGACTAAACCGGGTCTAAACTGGGTCTAAACCGGGTCTAAACCGGGTCTACACCGGGTCTAAACCGGGTCTAAACCAGGACTAAACCGGGTCTAAACTGGGTCTAAACCGGGTCTAAACCGGGTCTAAACCAGGTCTAAATCGGATCTAACTCCAGGTCTAAACCGGGTCTAAACCGGGTCTAAACCGGGTCTAAACCAGGACTAAACCGGGTCTAAACCAGGTCTGAATCGGATCAAACTCCAGGTCTAAACCGGGTCCAAACCAGGTCTAAATCGGATCTAACTCCAGGTCTAAACCGGGTCTAAACCGGGTCTAAACCAGGTCTAAATCGGATCTAACTCCAGGTCTAAACCGGGTCTAAACCGGGTCTAAACTGGGTCTAAACCGGGTCTAAACCGGGTCTACACCGGGTCTAAACCGGGTCTAAATCAGGACTAAACCGGGTCTAAACCGGGTCTAAACCAGGACTAAACCGGGTCTAAACCAGGTCTAAATCGGATCAAACTCCAGGTCTAAACCGGGTCTAAACCGGGTCTAAACCGGGTCTAAACCAGGTCTAAATCGGATCTAACTCCAGGTCTAAACCGGGTCTAAACCGGGTCTAAACCGGGTCTAAACCAGGACTAAACCGGGTCTAAACCAGGTCTAAATCGGATCTAACTCCAGGTCTAAACCGGGTCTAAACCGGGTCTAAACCAGGTCTAAATCGGATCTAACTCCAGGTCTAAACCGGGTCTAAACCGGGTCTAAACTGGGTCTAAACCGGGTCTAAACCGGGTCTACACCGGGTCTAAACCGGGTCTAAATCAGGACTAAACCGGGTCTAAACCAGGACTAAACCGGGTCTAAACCAGGTCTAAATCGGATCAAACTCCAGGTCTAAACCGGGTCTAAACCGGGTCTAAACCTGGTCTAAACCAGGTCTAAATCGGATCTAACTCCAGGTCTAAACCGGGTCTAAACCGGGTCTAAACCAGGTCTAAATCGGATCTAACTCCAGGTCTAAACCGGGTCTAAACCGGGTCTAAACTGGGTCTAAACCGGGTCTAAACCGGGTCTAAATCGGATCTAACTCCAGGTCTAAACCGGGTCTAAACCGGGTCTAAACCGGGTCTAAACCGGGTCTAAACCGGGTCTAAACCAGGACTAAACCGGGTCTAAACCAGGTCTAAATCGGATCTAACTCCAGGTCTAAACCGGGTCTAAACCGGGTCTAAACCAGGTCTAAATCGGATCTAACTCCAGGTCTAAACCGGGTCTAAACCGGGTCTAAACTGGGTCTAAACCGGGTCTAAACCGGGTCTACACCGGGTCTAAACCGGGTCTAAATCAGGACTAAACCGGGTCTAAACCAGGACTAAACCGGGTCTAAACCAGGTCTAAATCGGATCAAACTCCAGGTCTAAACCGGGTCTAAACCGGGTCTAAACCGGGTCTAAACCAGGTCTAAATCGGATCTAACTCCAGGTCTAAACCGGGTCTAAACCGGGTCTAAACCAGGTCTAAATCGGATCTAACTCCAGGTCTAAACCGGGTCTAAACCGGGTCTAAACTGGGTCTAAACCGGGTCTAAACCGGGTCTAAATCGGATCTAACTCCAGGTCTAAACCGGGTCTAAACCGGGTCTAAACCGGGTCTAAACCGGGTCTAAACCAGGACTAAACCGGGTCTAAACCAGGTCTAAATCGGATCAAACTCCAGGTCTAAACCGGGTCTAAACCGGGTCTAAACCGGGTCTAAACCAGGTCTAAATCGGATCTAACTCCAGGTCTAAACCGGGTCTAAACCGGGTCTAAACCAGGTCTAAATCGGATCTAACTCCAGGTCTAAACCGGGTCTAAACTGGGTCTAAACCAGGTCTAAATCGGATCTAACTCCAGGTCTAAACTGGGTCTAAACCGGGTCTAAACCGGGTCTACACCGGGTCTAAACCGGGTCTAAACCAGGACTAAACCGGGTCTAAACTGGGTCTAAACCGGGTCTAAACCGGGTCTAAACCAGGTCTAAATCGGATCTAACTCCAGGTCTAAACCGGGTCTAAACCGGGTCTAAACCGGGTCTAAACCAGGTCTAACTCCGGTCTCTCCTCAGTCCTGGCCTTCCCGTCCTTCCTCTTGGGCGTCCAGCAGGAGGCGCTGTGCAGTAAACTCACCAGTCGTGTGATGGACAGTAAATGGGGCGGTCACTCTGAGTCCATCGCTGTGACGCTGAACACTGAGCAGGCGGCGTTCACACGTGACGCGCTCAGTAAAGCGCTGTACGGGAGACTCTTCGACTTCCTGGTGGAGGTAGGATCACTTCACCGTCTTAGGGGCTGTTACATTCTTACATACTGTACTTCTGTTCAGTATTTACAAAAGTACATTGCTAATGCTAATAGCAATAGTGTGTGTGTGTGTGTCTCTGTGTGTGTGTGTGTGTGTGTGTCTCTGTGTGTGTGTGTGTCTCTGTGTGTGTGTGTGTGTGTGTGTGTCTCTGTGTGTGTGTCTCTGTGTGTGTGTGTGTGTGTGTCTCTGTGTGTGTGTGTGTCTCTGTGTGTGTGTGTGTGTGTGTGTGTCTCTGTGTGTGTGTGTGTGTGTATCTGTGTGTCTCTGTGTGTGTGTCTCTGTGTGTGTGTGTGTGTGTGTGTGTGTCTCTGTGTGTGTGTCTCTGTGTGTGTGTCTCTGTGTGTGTGTCTCTGTGTGTTGCAGAGCGTGAACAGTGCGATGCAGAAAGACCTCGAGGAGTTGAACATCGGAGTCTTGGACATTTACGGCTTTGAGATTTTCCAGGTGAAACGTTGAGTTTAAACAGCAGCTTTTGTGTCCTTAGACAAATGTCCCAGAGAGAACACAGAGAGGAGAACACAGAGGGGAGAACACAGAGAGGAGAACACAGAGAGGAGAACACAGAGGGGAGAACACAGAGAGGAGAACACAGAGGGGAGAACACAGAGGGGAGAACACAGAGAGGAGAACACAGAGGGGAGAACACAGAGAGGAGAACACAGAGAGGAGAACACAGAGGGGAGAACACAGAGAGGAGAACACAGAGGGGAGAACACAGAGGGGAGAACACAGAGAGGAGAACACAGAGGGGAGAACACAGAGAGGAGAACACAGAGAGAACACAGAGAGGAGAACACAGAGAGGAGAACACAGAGAGGAGAACACAGAGGGGAGAACACAGAGGGGAGAACACAGAGAGGAGAACACAGAGGGGAGAACACAGAGAGGAGAACACAGAGGGGAGAACACAGAGGGGAGAACACAGAGGGGAGAACACAGAGAGGAGAACATGTTACGATCAGATGTTTTAAACTTTTCTTTTCTCATTTTCACGTTTCCAGAAAAATGGATTTGAACAGTTTTGCATCAACTTTGTGAACGAGAAACTGCAGCAGATTTTCATCGAACTCACGCTGAAGGCCGAGCAGGTAAACAACAAACAAACAAACAAACACACAAACAAACACACCCACACACAGACACACACAGACACACACACACACACACACACACACACACACACAGACACACACACACACACACAGACACACACACACACAGACACACACAGACACACACACACACAGACACACACACACTCACACACACACACACAGACACACACAGACACACACAGACACACACAGACACACACAGACACACACACACACACACAGACACACACACACACACACACAGACACACACACACACACACAGACACACACAGACACACACAGACACACACAGACACACACAGACACACACACACAGACACACACACACACACACACTAAGGTGTTTGTGTTTACAGGACGAGTATGTGCAGGAGGGGATACACTGGACTCCCATCGACTACTTCAATAATAAAGTGGTGTGTGACCTCATCGAGTCAAAGGTCAGAACTTTAATCGAGCTGAAGTCCAGAAGAAAACAGACAAACTTATGAGTGTTTTTGTTCCCAGAATCCTCCTGGGGTCATGTGTGTGCTGGACGATGTGTGCGCCACAATGCACGCCAAAGGAGAGGGAGCTGACCAGACGCTGCTGCAGAAGCTCCAGGGACAGGTCAGAGGTCAAGGGTCAGAGGTCAAGGGTTTGAGGTCAAGGGTCAGGGGTTGGGTTGCCAGGTCCGGTTTGGTCAATTTTTTGACAGTCGTAGGTTGTGTTTTTCTTTGTCCTGAGCAGCACTCGTTCGTGCTCGTTCAGCCGTGACACTCTGGAAAACCTGGACAGCGTCAGAGGTCAGGGGTCGGAGGTCAGGTTATATTATAGGTTCAATGTGGAAAGCGTTGCATCATTCACATTTTTGGGGCGTCCATCTTGATGAAAAGATGACATGGAGAGTAAAGTAATGAATGTAAGACTTAAGACCCCACAAAGCCACTTGATCTACAGAGTTATGGTCCGGTCAGCGTTAGACCCTAACCCTATGGTCCGGTCAGCGTTAGACCCTAACCCTATGGTCCGGTCAGCGTTAGACCCTAACCCTATGGTCCGGTCAGTGGTGCATTCCAGACACTTCAATACCAGCCCTGACCCTGACCCTGACCCTGACCCTGACCCTCCTGGTTGAAATGGGAGAGATGCCGGTTACAACTTCAATTTGTGTCAAAATCACAGGGACAGGGTCATCCTGGTAGGAGGAGGAGTCAGGAAGTAGGGGCGGGGCACAGAGAGGAGGACGCCTGTGGTTTTCTGGCTTCCTGGAAGTGGACTGGTCAGTGAAAGGAGCCCGTACCTTAAATACAGTGGAGACGGTGCTCACGACGCAGAGGATGGTGCTCACGACGCAGAAGATGGTGCTCACGACGCAGAGGATGATGCTCACGACGCAGAGAATTGTGCTCACGACGCAGAGGATGGTGCTCACGACAAAGAGGATGGTGCTCACGACAAAGAGGATGATGCTCACGACGCAGAGGATGGTGCTCACTACGCTCACGATGCAGAGGATGGTGCTCACGACGCAGAGGATGGTGCTCACGACGCAGAAGATGGTGCTCACGACGCAGAGGATGATGCTCACGACGCAGAGAATTGTGCTCACGACGCAGAGGATGGTGCTCACGACAAAGAGGATGGTGCTCACGACAAAGAGGATGATGCTCACGACGCAGAGGATGGTGCTCACTACGCTCACGATGCAGAGGATGGTGCTCACGACGCAGAGGATGGTGCTCACGACGCAGAAGATGGTGCTCACGACGCAGAGGATGATGCTCACGACGCAGAGAATTGTGCTCACGACGCAGAGGATGGTGCTCACGACAAAGAGGATGGTGCTCACAACGCAGAGGATGGTGCTCACGACGCAGAGGATGGTGCTCACGACGCAGAGAATTGTGCTCACGACGCAGAGGATGGTGCTCACGACAAAGAGGATGGTGCTCACGACAAAGAGGATGATGCTCACGACGCAGAGGATGGTGCTCACGACGCTCACGATGCAGAGGATGGTGCTCACGACGCAGAGGATGGTGCTCACGACGCAGAGGATGGTGCTCACGACGCAGAAGATGGTGCTCACAACGCAGAGGATGGTGCTCACGACGCAGAGGATGGTGCTCACGACGCAGAGGATGATGCTCACGACGCTCACGATGCAGAGGATGGTGCTCATGGTGCTCACAACGCAGAGGATGGTGCTCACGACGCAGAGGATGGTGCTCACGACGCAGAGGATGATGCTCACGACGCTCACGATGCAGAGGATGGTGCTCACGACGCTCACGACGCAGAGGATGGTGCTCACGACGCTCACGATGCAGAGGATGGTGCTCACGATGCAGAGGATGGTGCTCATGATGCAGAGAATGGTGCTCACGACGCAGAGGATGGTGCTCACGACGCAGAAGATGGTGCTCACGACGCAGAGGATGATGCTCACGACGCAGAGAATTGTGCTCACGACGCAGAGGATGGTGCTCACGACAAAGAGGATGGTGCTCACAACGCAGAGGATGGTGCTCACGACGCAGAGGATGGTGCTCACGACGCAGAGGATGATGCTCACGACGCAGAGAATTGTGCTCACGACGCAGAGGATGGTGCTCACGACAAAGAGGATGGTGCTCACGACAAAGAGGATGATGCTCACGACGCAGAGGATGGTGCTCACGACGCTCACGATGCAGAGGATGGTGCTCACGACGCAGAGGATGGTGCTCACCAAGCTCACGACGCAGAGGATGGTGCTCACGACGCAGAGGATGGTGCTCACGACGCAGAGGATGGTGCTCACGACGCAGAAGATGGTGCTCACAACGCAGAGGATGGTGCTCACGACGCAGAGGATGGTGCTCACGACGCAGAGGATGATGCTCACGACGCAGAGAATTGTGCTCACGACGCAGAGGATGGTGCTCACGACAAAGAGGATGATGCTCACGACGCAGAGGATGGTGTTCACGACGCAGAGGACAGTGCTCACGACGCTCACGATGCAGAGGATGGTGCTCACGACGCAGAGGATGGTGCTCACGACGCAGAGGATGTTGCTCACGACGCAGAGGATGGTGCTCACGACGCAGAGGATGGTGCTCACGACGCAGAGGATGATGCTCACGACGCAGAGGATTGTGCTCACGACGCAGAGGATGGTGCTCACGACAAAGAGGATGGTGCTCACGACGCAGAGGATGATGCTCACAACGCAGAGGATGGTGCTCACGACGCAGAGGACAGTGCTCACGACGCTCACGATGCAGAGGATGGTGCTCACGACGCAGAGGATGGTGCTCACGACAAAGAGGATGGTGCTCACGACGCAGAGGATGATGCTCACAACGCAGAGGATGGTGCTCACGACGCAGAGGACAGTGCTCACGACGCTCACGATGCAGAGGATGGTGCTCACGACGCAGAGGATGGTGCTCACGACGCTCATGATGCAGAGGATGGTGCTCACGACGCAGAGGATGGTGCTCATGACGCAGAGGATGGTGCTCACGACGCAGAGGATGGTGCTCACGACGCAGAGGATGGTGCTCACGACGCAGAGGATGGTGCTCACGACGCAGAGGATGGTGCTCACGACGCAGAGGATGGTGCTCACGGCGCAGAGGATGGTGCTCACGACGTTCACGATGCAGAGGATGGTGTTCACGATGCAGAGGATGGTGCTCACGACGCTCACGATGCAGAGGATGGTGCTCACGATGCAGAGGATGGTGCTCACGACGCAGAGGATGGTGCTCACGACGCTCACGATGCAGAAGATGGTGCTCACGACGCAGAGGATGATGCTCACGACGCTCACGACGCAGAGGATGGTGCTCACGACGCTCACGATGCAGAGGATGGTGCTCACGACGCAGAGGATGGTGCTCACGACGCTTACGATGCAGAGGATGGTGCTCACGACGCTCACGATGCAGAGGATGGTGCTCACGATGCAGAGGATGTTGCTCACGACGCAGAGGATGGTGCTCACGACGCAGAGGATGGTGCTCACGACGCAGAGGATGATGCTCACGACGCAGAGAATTGTGCTCACGACGCAGAGGATGGTGCTCACGACAAAGAGGATGGTGCTCACGACAAAGAGGATGATGCTCACGACGCAGAGGATGGTGCTCACTACGCTCACGATGCAGAGGATGGTGCTCACGACGCAGAGGATGGTGCTCACGACGCAGAAGATGGTGCTCACGACGCAGAGGATGATGCTCACGACGCAGAGAATTGTGCTCACGACGCAGAGGATGGTGCTCACGACAAAGAGGATGGTGCTCACAACGCAGAGGATGGTGCTCACGACGCAGAGGATGGTGCTCACGACGCAGAGAATTGTGCTCACGACGCAGAGGATGGTGCTCACGACAAAGAGGATGGTGCTCACGACAAAGAGGATGATGCTCACGACGCAGAGGATGGTGCTCACGACGCTCACGATGCAGAGGATGGTGCTCACGACGCTCACGACGCAGAGGATGGTGCTCACGACGCTCACGATGCAGAGGATGGTGCTCACGACGCAGAGGATGGTGCTCACGACGCAGAAGATGGTGCTCACAACGCAGAGGATGGTGCTCACGACGCAGAGGATGGTGCTCACGACGCAGAGGATGATGCTCACGACGCTCACGATGCAGAGGATGGTGCTCACGACGCTCACAATGCAGAGGATGGTTCTCACGACGCTCACGACGCAGAGGATGGTGCTCACGACGCTCACGATGCAGAGGATGGTGCTCACGATGCAGAGGATGGTGCTCACGACAAAGAGGATGGTGCTCACGACAAAGAGGATGATGCTCACGACGCAGAGGATGGTGCTCACGACGCTCACGATGCAGAGGATGGTGCTCACGACGCAGAGGATGGTGCTCACCAAGCTCACGACGCAGAGGATGGTGCTCACGACGCAGAGGATGGTGCTCACGACGCAGAGGATGGTGCTCACGACGCAGAAGATGGTGCTCACAACGCAGAGGATGGTGCTCACGACGCAGAGGATGGTGCTCACGACGCAGAGGATGATGCTCACGACGCAGAGAATTGTGCTCACGACGCAGAGGATGGTGCTCACGACAAAGAGGATGATGCTCACGACGCAGAGGATGGTGTTCACGACGCAGAGGACAGTGCTCACGACGCTCACGATGCAGAGGATGGTGCTCACGATGCAGAGGATGTTGCTCACGACGCAGAGGATGGTGCTCACGACGCAGAGGATGGTGCTCACGACGCAGAGGATGATGCTCACGACGCAGAGAATTGTGCTCACGACGCAGAGGATGGTGCTCACGACAAAGAGGATGGTGCTCACGACAAAGAGGATGATGCTCACGACGCAGAGGATGGTGCTCACTACGCTCACGATGCAGAGGATGGTGCTCACGACGCAGAGGATGGTGCTCACGACGCAGAAGATGGTGCTCACGACGCAGAGGATGATGCTCACGACGCAGAGAATTGTGCTCACGACGCAGAGGATGGTGCTCACGACAAAGAGGATGGTGCTCACAACGCAGAGGATGGTGCTCACGACGCAGAGGATGGTGCTCACGACGCAGAGAATTGTGCTCACGACGCAGAGGATGGTTCTCACGACAAAGAGGATGGTGCTCACGACAAAGAGGATGATGCTCACGACGCAGAGGATGGTGCTCACGACGCTCACGATGCAGAGGATGGTGCTCACGACGCTCACGACGCAGAGGATGGTGCTCACGACGCTCACGATGCAGAGGATGGTGCTCACGACGCAGAGGATGGTGCTCACGACGCAGAAGATGGTGCTCACAACGCAGAGGATGGTGCTCACGACGCAGAGGATGGTGCTCACGACGCAGAGGATGATGCTCACGACGCTCACGATGCAGAGGATGGTGCTCACGACGCTCACAATGCAGAGGATGGTTCTCACGACGCTCACGACGCAGAGGATGGTGCTCACGACGCTCACGATGCAGAGGATGGTGCTCACGATGCAGAGGATGGTGCTCACGACAAAGAGGATGGTGCTCACGACAAAGAGGATGATGCTCACGACGCAGAGGATGGTGCTCACGACGCTCACGATGCAGAGGATGGTGCTCACGACGCAGAGGATGGTGCTCACCAAGCTCACGACGCAGAGGATGGTGCTCACGACGCAGAGGATGGTGCTCACGACGCAGAGGATGGTGCTCACGACGCAGAAGATGGTGCTCACAACGCAGAGGATGGTGCTCACGACGCAGAGGATGGTGCTCACGACGCAGAGGATGATGCTCACGACGCAGAGAATTGTGCTCACGACGCAGAGGATGGTGCTCACGACAAAGAGGATGATGCTCACGACGCAGAGGATGGTGTTCACGACGCAGAGGACAGTGCTCACGACGCTCACGATGCAGAGGATGGTGCTCACGACGCAGAGGATGGTGCTCACGACGCAGAGGATGTTGCTCACGACGCAGAGGATGGTGCTCACGACGCAGAGGATGGTGCTCACGACGCAGAGGATGATGCTCACGACGCAGAGGATTGTGCTCACGACGCAGAGGATGGTGCTCACGACAAAGAGGATGGTGCTCACGACGCAGAGGATGATGCTCACAACGCAGAGGATGGTGCTCACGACGCAGAGGACAGTGCTCACGACGCTCACGATGCAGAGGATGGTGCTCACGACGCAGAGGATGGTGCTCACGACAAAGAGGATGGTGCTCACGACGCAGAGGATGATGCTCACAACGCAGAGGATGGTGCTCACGACGCAGAGGACAGTGCTCACGACGCTCACGATGCAGAGGATGGTGCTCACGACGCAGAGGATGGTGCTCACGACGCTCATGATGCAGAGGATGGTGCTCACGACGCAGAGGATGGTGCTCATGACGCAGAGGATGGTGCTCACGACGCAGAGGATGGTGCTCACGACGCAGAGGATGGTGCTCACGACGCAGAGGATGGTGCTCACGACGCAGAGGATGGTGCTCACGACGCAGAGGATGGTGCTCACGACGCAGAGGATGGTGCTCAAGACGCAGAGGACGGTGCTCACGACGTTCACGATGCAGAGGATGGTGCTTACGACGCAGAGAATGGTGCTCACGACGCTCACGATGTAGAGGATGGTGCTCACGACGCAGAGGATGGTGCTCACGACGCAGAGGATGGTGCTCACGACGCAGAGGATGGTGCTCACGGCGCAGAGGATGGTGCTCACGACGTTCACGATGCAGAGGATGGTGTTCACGATGCAGAGGATGGTGCTCACGACGCTCACGATGCAGAGGATGGTGCTCACGATGCAGAGGATGGTGCTCACGACGCAGAGGATGGTGCTCACGACGCTCACGATGCAGAAGATGGTGCTCACGACGCAGAGGATGATGCTCACGACGCTCACGACGCAGAGGATGGTGCTCACGACGCTCACGATGCAGAGGATGGTGCTCACGACGCAGAGGATGGTGCTCACGACGCTTACGATGCAGAGGATGGTGCTCACGACGCTCACGATGCAGAGGATGGTGCTCACGATGCAGAGGATGTTGCTCACGACGCAGAGGATGGTGCTCACGACGCAGAGGATGGTGCTCACGACGCAGAGGATGATGCTCACGACGCAGAGTATTGTGCTCACGACGCAGAGGATGGTGCTCACGACAAAGAGGATGATGCTCACGACGCAGAGGATGGTGTTCACGACGCAGAGGACAGTGCTCACGACGCTCACGATGCAGAGGATGGTGCTCACGACGCAGAGGATGGTGCTCACGACAAAGAGGATGGTGCTCACGACGCAGAGGATGATGCTCACAACGCAGAGGATGGTGCTCACGACGCAGAGGACAGTGCTCACGACGCTCACGATGCAGAGGATGGTGCTCACGACGCAGAGGATGGTGCTCACGACGCTCACGATGCAGAGGATGGTGCTCACGACGCAGAGGATGGTGCTCATGACGTAGAGGATGGTGCTCACGACGCAGAGGATGGTGCTCACGACGCAGAGGATGGTGCTCACGACGCAGAGGATGGTGCTCACGACGCACAGGATGGTGCTCACGACGCAAAAGGACGGTGCTCACGACGCTCACGATGCAGAGGATGGTGCTCACGACGCAGACGATGGTGCTCACGACGTTCACGATGCAGAGGATGGTGCTCACGACGCAGAGAATGGTGCTCACGACGCTCACGATGTAGAGGATGGTGCTCACGACGCAGAGGATGGTGCTCACGACGCAGAGGATGGTGCTCACGACGCAGAGGATGGTGCTCACGGCGCAGAGGATGGTGCTCACGACGCTCACGATGCAGAGGATGGTGTTCACGATGCAGAGGATGGTGCTCACGACGCTCACGATGCAGAGGATGGTGCTCACGATGCAGAGGATGGTGCTCACGACGCAGAGGATGGTGCTCACGACGCTCACGATGCAGAAGATGGTGCTCACGACGCAGAGGATGGTGCTCACGACGCTCACGACGCAGAGGATGGTGCTCACGACGCTCACGATGCAGAGGATGGTGCTCACGACGCAGAGGATGGTGCTCACGACGCTCACGATGCAGAGGATGGTGCTCACGACGCTCACGATGCAGAGGATGGTGCTCACGATGCAGAGGATGGTGCTCACGACGCAGAGGATGGTGCTCACGATGCTCACGACGCAGAGGATGGTGCTCATGACGCTCACGACGCAGAGGATGGTGCTCACGATGCAGAGGATGGTGCTCACGATGCAGAGGATGGTGCTCACGACGCTCACGATGCAGAGGATGGTGTTCACGACGCTCACGATGCAGAGGATGGTGTTCACGATGCAGAGGATTGTGCTCACGACGCTCACGATGCAGAGGATGGTGCTCACGACGCTCACGATGCAGAGGATGGTGCTCACGATGCAGAGGATGGTGCTCACGACAAAGAGGATGGTGCTCACGACGCTCACGATGCAGAGGATGGTGCTCATGACGCTCACAATGCAGAGGATGGTTCTCACGACGCTCACGATGCAGAGGATGGTGCTCACGACGCTCACGATGCAGAGGATGGTGCTCACGATGCAGAGGATGGTGCTCACGACGCTCACGACGCAGAGGATGGTGCTCACGATGCAGAGGATGGTGCTCACGATGCAGAGGATGGTGCTCACGACGCTCACGATGCAGAGGATGGTGCTCACGATGCAGAGGATGGTGCTCACGACAAAGAGGATGGTGCTCACGACGCTCACGATGCAGAGGATGGTGCTCACGACGCTCACGATGCAGAGGATGGTGCTCACGATGCAGAGGATGGTGCTCACGATGCAGAGGATGGTGCTCACGACGCAGAGGTATGGTGCTCACGACGCAGAAGATGGTGCTCACGACGCAGAGGATGATGCTCATGACGCAGAGAATTGTGCTCACGACGCAGAGGATGGTGCTCACGACAAAGAGGATGGTGCTCACAACGCAGAGGATGGTGCTCACGACAAAAAGGATGGTGCTCACGACAAAGAGGATGATGCTCACGACGCAGAGGATGGTGCTCACGACGCTCACGATGCAGAGGATGGTGCTCACGACGCTCACGACGCAGAGGATGGTGCTCACGATGCAGAGGATGGTGCTCACGACGCAGAGGATGGTGCTCACGACGCAGAGGATGGTGCTCACGACGCAGAAGATGGTGCTCACAACGCAGAGGATGGTGCTCACGACGCAGAGGATGGTGCTCACGACGCAGAGGATGATGCTCACGACGCAGAGAATTGTGCTCACGACGCAGAGGATGGTGCTCACGACAAAGAGGATGATGCTCACGACGCAGAGGATGGTGTTCACGACGCAGAGGACAGTGCTCACGACGCTCACGATGCAGAGGATGGTGCTCACGACGCAGAGGATGGTGCTCACGACGCAGAGGATGGTGCTCACGACCCAGAGGATGGTGCTCACAATGCAGAGGATGGTGCTCACGACGCAGAGGATGGTGCTCACGACGCAGAGGATGGTGCTCACGATGCAGAGGATGGTGCTCACGATGCAGAGGATGTTGCTCACGACGCAGAGGATGGTGCTCACGACGCAGAGGATGGTGCTCACGACGCAGAGGATGTTGCTAACGACGCAGAGGATTGTGCTCACGACGCAGAGGATGGTGCTCACGACAAAGAGGATGATGCTCACGACGCAGAGGATGGTGTTCACGACGCAGAGGACAGTGCTCACGACGCTCACGATGCAGAGGATGGTGCTCACGACGCAGAGGATGGTGCTCACGACAAAGAGGATGGTGCTCACGACGCAGAGGATGATGCTCACAACGCAGAGGATGGTGCTCACGACGCAGAGGACAGTGCTCACGACGCTCACGATGCAGAGGATGGTGCTCACGACGCAGAGGATGGTGCTCACGACGCTCACGATGCAGAGGATGGTGCTCACGACGCAGAGGATGGTGCTCATGACGCAGAGGATGGTGCTCACGACGCAGAGGATGGTGCTCACGACGCAGAGGATGGTGCTCACGACGCAGAGGATGGTGCTCACGACGCAGAGGATGGTGCTCACGACGCAGAGGACGGTGCTCACGACGCTCACGATGCAGAGGATGGTGCTCACGACGCAGACGATGGTGCTCACGACGTTCACGATGCAGAGGATGGTGCTCACGACGCAGAGAATGGTGCTCACGACGCTCACGATGTAGAGGATGGTGCTCACGACGCAGAGGATGGTGCTCACGACGCAGAGGATGGTGCTCACGGCGCAGAGGATGGTGCTCACGACGCTTACGATGCAGAGGATGGTGTTCACGATGCAGAGGATGGTGCTCACGACGCTCACGATGCAGAGGATGGTGCTCACGATGCAGAGGATGGTGCTCACGACGCAGAGGATGGTGCTCACGACGCTCACGATGCAGAAGATGGTGCTCACGACGCAGAGGATGGTGCTCACGACGCTCACGACGCAGAGGATGGTGCTCACGACGCTCACGATGCAGAGGATGGTGCTCACGACGCAGAGGATGGTGCTCACGACGCTCACGATGCAGAGGATGGTGCTCACGACGCTCACGATGCAGAGGATGGTGCTCACAATGCAGAGGATGGTGCTCACGACGCAGAGGATGGTGCTCACGATGCTCACGACGCAGAGGATGGTGCTCACGACGCTCACGACGCAGAGGATGGTGCTCACGATGCAGAGGATGGTGCTCACGACGCTCACGATGCAGAGGATGGTGTTCACGACGCTCACGATGCAGAGGATGGTGTTCACGATGCAGAGGATTGTGCTCACGACGCTCACGATGCAGAGGATGGTGCTCACGACGCTCACGATGCAGAGGATGGTGCTCACGATGCAGAGGATGGTGCTCACGACGCTCACGACGCAGAGGATGGTGCTCACGATGCAGAGGATGGTGCTCACGACGCTCACGATGCAGAGGATGGTGCTCACGATGCAGAGGATGGTGCTCACGACAAAGAGGATGGTGCTCACGACGCTCACGATGCAGAGGATGGTGCTCACGACGCTCACGATGCAGAGGATGGTGCTCACGATGCAGAGGATGGTGCTCACGATGCAGAGGATGGTGCTCACGACGCTCACGATGCAGAGGATGGTGCTCACGACGCTCACGATGCAGAGGATGGTGCTCACGACACTCACGATGCAGAGGATGGTGCTCACAATGCAGAGGATGGTGCTCACGACACTCACGATGCAGAGGATGGTGCGCACGATGCAGAGGATGGTGCTCACGACGCTCACGATGCAGAGGATGGTGCTCACGACGCTCACGATGCAGAGGATGGTGCTCACGACGCTCACGATGCAGAGGATGGTGCTCACGATGCAGAGGATGGTGCTCACGACACTCACGATGCAGAGGATGGTGCTCACGATGCAGAGGATGGTGCTCACGATGCAGAGGATGGTGCTCACGATGCAGAGGATGGTGCTCACGATGCAGAGGATGGTGCTCACGATGCAGAGGATGGTGCTCACGACGCTCACGATGCAGAGGATGGTGCTCACGATGCAGAGGATGGTGCGCACGACGCTCACGATGCAGAGGATGGTGCTCACGATGCAGAGGATGGTGCTCATGATTTAGAGGATGGTGCTCACGACGCTCACGATGCAGAGGATGGTGCTCACGACGCTCACGATGCAGAGGATGGTGCTCACGATGCAGAGGATGGTGCTCACGATGCAGAGGATGGTGCTCACGATGCAGAGGATGGTGCTCACGATGCAGAGGATGGTGCTCACGACGCTCACGATGCAGAGGATGGTGCTCACGATGCAGAGGATGGTGCTCACGATGCAGAGGATGGTGCTCACGATGCAGAGGATGGTGCTCATGATGCAGAGGATGGTGCTCATGATGCAGAGGATGGTGCTCACGACGCTCACGATGCAGAGGATGGTGCTCACGATGCAGAGGATGGTGTTCACGATGCAGAGGATGGTGCTCACGATGCAGAGGATGGTGCTCACGATGCAGAGGATGGTGCTCACGACGCTCACGATGCAGAGGATGGTGCTCACGACGCTCACGATGCAGAGGATGGTGCTCACGACACTCACGATGCAGAGGATGGTGCTCACAATGCAGAGGATGGTGCTCACGACGCTCACGATGCAGAGGATGGTGCGCACGATGCAGAGGATGGTGCTCACGACGCTCACGATGCAGAGGATGGTGCTCACGACGCTCACGATGCAGAGGATGGTGCTCACGATGCAGAGGATGGTGCGCACGACGCTCACGATGCAGAGGATGGTGCTCACGATGCAGAGGATGGTGCTCACGACACTCACGATGCAGAGGATGGTGCTCACGACTCTCACGATGCAGAGGATGGTGCTCACGATGCAGAGGATGGTGCTCACGATGCAGAGGATGGTGCTCACGATGCAGAGGATGGTGCTCACGACGCTCACGATGCAGAGGATGGTGCTCACGATGCAGAGGATGGTGCGCACGACGCTCACGATGCAGAGGATGGTGCTCACGATGCAGAGGATGGTGCTCACGATGCAGAGGATGGTGCTCATGATGCAGAGGATGGTGCTCACGACGCTCACGATGCAGAGGATGGTGCTCACGACGCTCACGATGCAGAGGATGGTGCTCACGATGCAGAGGATGGTGCTCACGATGCAGAGGATGGTGCTCACGATGCAGAGGATGGTGCTCACGATGCAGAGGATGGTGCTCACGATGCTCACGATGCAGAGGATGGTGCTCACGATGCAGAGGATGGTGCTCACGATGCAGAGGATGGTGCTCACGATGCAGAGGATGGTGCTCACGATGCAGAGGATGGTGCTCATGATGCAGAGGATGGTGCTCATGATGCAGAGGATGGTGCTCACGACGCTCACGATGCAGAGGATGGTGCTCACGATGCAGAGGATGGTGCTCACGATGCAGAGGATGGTGCTCACGATGCAGAGGATGGTGCTCACGATGCAGAGGATGGTGCTCACGACGCTCACGATGCAGAGGATGGTGCTCACGACGCTCACGATGCAGAGGATGGTGCTCACGACACTCACGATGCAGAGGATGGTGCTCACAATGCAGAGGATGGTGCTCACGACGCTCACGATGCAGAGGATGGTGCGCACGATGCAGAGGATGGTGCTCACGACGCTCACGATGCAGAGGATGGTGCTCACGACGCTCACGATGCAGAGGATGGTGCTCACGATGCAGAGGATGGTGCTCACGACGCTCACGATGCAGAGGATGGTGCTCACGATACAGAGGATGGTGCTCACGACACTCACGATGCAGAGGATGGTGCTCACGACGCTCACGATGCAGAGGATGGTGCTCACGATGCAGAGGATGGTGCTCACGATGCAGAGGATGGTGCTCACGATGCAGAGGATGGTGCTCACGACGCTCACGATGCAGAGGATGGTGCTCACGACGCTCACGATGCAGAGGATGGTGCTCACGATGCAGAGGATGGTGCTCACGATGCAGAGGATGGTGCTCACGATGCAGAGGATGGTGCTCACGATGCAGAGGATGGTGCTCACGACGCTCACGATGCAGAGGATGGTGCTCACGATGCAGAGGATGGTGCTCACGATGCAGAGGATGGTGCTCACGATGCAGAGGATGGTGCTCACGATGCAGAGGATGGTGCTCATGATGCAGAGGATGGTGCTCATGATGCAGAGGATGGTGCTCACGACGCTCACGATGCAGAGGATGGTGCTCACGATGCAGAGGATGGTGCTCACGATGCAGAGGATGGTGCTCACGATGCAGAGGATGGTGCTCCCGATGCAGAGGATGGTGCTCACGACGCTCACGATGCAGAGGATGGTGCTCACGACGCTCACGATGCAGAGGATGGTGCTCACGACACTCACGATGCAGAGGATGGTGCTCACAATGCAGAGGATGGTGCTCACGACGCTCACGATGCAGAGGATGGTGCGCACGATGCAGAGGATGGTGCTCACGACGCTCACGATGCAGAGGATGGTGCTCACGACGCTCACGATGCAGAGGATGGTGCTCACGATGCAGAGGATGGTGCTCACGACGCTCACGATGCAGAGGATGGTGCTCACGATGCAGAGGATGGTGCTCACGACACTCACGATGCAGAGGATGGTGCTCACGACGCTCACGATGCAGAGGATGGTGCTCACGATGCAGAGGATGGTGCTCACGATGCAGAGGATGGTGCTCACGACGCTCACGATGCAGAGGATGATGCTCACGATGCAGAGGATGGTGCGCACGACGCTCACGATGCAGAGGATGGTGCGCACGACGCTCACGATGCAGAGGATGGTGCTCACGATGCAGAGGATGGTGCTCACGATGCAGAGGATGGTGCTCATGATGCAGAGGATGGTGCTCACGACGCTCACGATGCAGAGGATGGTGCTCACGACGCTCACGATGCAGAGGATGGTGCTCACGATGCAGAGGATGGTGCTCACGATGCAGAGGATGGTGCTCACGATGCAGAGGATGGTGCTCACGATGCAGAGGATGGTGCTCACGACGCTCACGATGCAGAGGATGGTGCTCACGATGCAGAGGATGGTGCTCACGATGCAGAGGATGGTGCTCACGATGCAGAGGATGGTGCTCACGATGCAGAGGATGGTGCTCACGATGCAGAGGATGGTGCTCACGATGCAGAGGATGGTGCTCACTTTGTGTCTTTGTGTGATTGACAGGTTGGTTCACATGAACATTTCAGCAGCTGGAATAAAGGCTTCATCATCCACCACTACGCCGGCAAGGTAACATGCTAACATGCCAACAGGCTAATGCTAACAGGCTAATGCTAACAGGCTAATGCTAACATGCCAACAGGCTAACAGGCTAATGCTAACAGGCTAATGCTAACAGGCTAATGCTAACAGGCTAATGCTAACATGCCAACAGGCTAACAGGCTAATGCTAACAGGCTAATGCTAACAGGTGTTCAGATGGTTTCACACAAACACAAACAGTGCATATTTCACGTTCAGAGTCAGGTTATGACAGAGGTTTAGTTTGGCCCGAACACAAGATTCAACTTTAGGGAAAGAAAAGTAGTTAAGCTGCTTTTTTGAAGACTCTGAGTCTCAGAGACTCTGAGACTCGCTGGTTTGCTTTGAGAAATATAGATTTTTTTTTTTTTTTTTTTTTTCCCGGAACACCAGCTAATGCTAATGCTAACTAGCTAACGCTAATGCAAACCAGCTAATGCTAACCAGCTAATCCTAACCAGCTAATCCTAACCAGCTGATGCTAACCAGCTAATGCTAACCAGCTAATGCTATCCAGCTAATGCTAATGCTAACCAGCTAATGCTAACCAGCTAACGCTAATGCTAACCAGCTAATGCTAACCAGCTAATCCTAACCAGCTGATACTAACCAGCTAATGCTAACCAGCTAATGCTAACCAGCTAATGCTAACCAGCTAATGCTAATGCTAACCACCTCCTCTCTTCACTTCCTTCTCCTCCTCTCTTTACTTCCTTCTCCTCCTCTCTTTACTTCCTTCTCCTCCTCCTCTCTTCACTTCCTTCTACTCCTCTCTTCACTTCCTTCTCCTCCTCTCTTCACTTCCTTCTCCTCCTCCTCCTCCTCTCTTCACTTCCTCCCCCTCCTCTCTTCACTTCCTTCTACTCCTCTCTTCACTTCCTTCTCCTCCTCTCTTCACTTCCTTCTCCTCCTCCTCTCTTCACTTCCTTCTCCTCCTCTCTTCCTTCTCCTCCTCTCTTCACTTCCTTCTCCTCTCTTCACTTCCTTCTCCTCCTCTCTTCACTTAATTCTCCTCTTCTCTTCACTTCCTTCTCCTCTCTTCACTTCCTTCTCCTCCTCTCTTTACTTCCTTCTCCTCCTCCTCTCTTCACTTCCTTATCCTCCTCTCTTTACTTCCTTCTCCTCCTCTCTTCACTTCCTTCTCGTCCTCTCTTCACTTCTTTCTCCTCCTCCTCTCTTCACTTCCTTCTCCTCCTTCTCTTCATTTCCTTCTCCTCCTCTCTTCACTTCCTTCTCCTCCTCTCTTCACTTCCTTCTCCTCCTCCTTTCACTTCCTCCTCCTCCTCCTCTCTTAACTTCCTCCTCCTCCTCTCTTCGCTTCCTCCCCCTCCTCTCTTCGCTTCCTTCTCCTCCTCTCTTCACTTCCTTCTCCTCCTCTATTCACTTCCTTCTCCTCCTCCTCTCTTCACTTCCTCCCCCTCCTCTATTCACTTCCTTCTCCTCCTCTCTTCACTTCCTTCTCCTCCTCCTCTCTTCACTTCCTCCTCCTCTCTTCACTTCCTTCTCCTCCTCCTCTCTTCACTTCCTCCTCCTCCTCTCTTCACTTCCTTCTCCTCCTCTCTTCACTTCCTTCTCCTCCTCCTCTCTTTACTTCCTTCTCCTCCTCTCTTCACTTCCTTCTCCTCCTCCTCTTTTCACTTCCTCCTCCTCCTCTCTTCACTTCCTCCCCATCCTCTCTTCACTTCCTTCTCCTCTCTTCACTTCCTTCTCTTCCTCCTCCTCTCTTCACTTCCTTCTCCTCTCTCCTCCTCTCTTCACTTCCTTCTCCTCCTCTCTTCACTTCTTTCTCCTCCTCCTCACTTCACTTCCTTCTCCTCCTCTCTTCACTTCCTCCTCCTCTCTTCACTTCCTTTTCCTCCTCCTCTCTTCACTTCCTCCTCCTCCTCTCTTCACTTCCTTCTCCTCCTCTCTTCACTTCCTTCTCCTCCTCCTCTCTTCACTTCTTTCTCCTCCTCCTCTCTTCACTTCCTTCTCCTCCTCCTCTCTTCACTTCCTTCTCCTCCTCTCTTCACTTCCTCCTCCTCCTCCTCTCTTTACTTCCTTCTCCTCCTCCTCCCTTCACTTCCTCCTCCTCTCTTCACTTCCTTCTCCTCCTCTCTTTACTTCCTTCTCCTCCTTCTCCTCATCCTCTCTTCACTTCCTTATTCTCCTCTCTTCACTTCTTTCTCCTCCACGCTTTACTTCCTTCTCCTCCTCCTCCTTGCTTCACTTCCTTCTCCTCTCTTCACTTCCTCCTCCTCTCTTCACTTCCTTCTCCTCCTCCTCTCTTCACTTCCTTCTCCTCTCTCCTCCTCTCTTCACTTCCTTCTCCTCCTCTCTTCACTTCCTTCTCCTCCTCCTCTCTTCACTTCCTTCTCCTCCTCTCTTCACTTCCTCCTCCTCTCTTCACTTCCTTCTCCTCCTCCTCTCTTCACTTCCTTCTCCTCCTCCTCTTTTCACTTCCTTCTCCTCCTCCTCTCTTCACTTCCTTCTCCTCCTCCTCTCTTCACTTCCTCCCCATCCTCTCTTCACTTCCTTCTCCTCCTCCTCTCTTCACTTCCTCCTCCTCCTCCTCTCTTTACTTCCTTCTCCTCCTCCTCTCTTCACTTCCTCCTCCTCCTCTCTTCACTTCCGCCCCCTCCTCTCTTCACTTCCTTCTCCTCCTCTCTTTACTTCCTTCTCCTCCTTCTCCTCCTTCTCCTCCTCCTCTCTTCACTTCCTTATTCTCCTCTCTTCACTTCCTCCTCCTCTCTTCACTTCCTTCTCCTCCTCCTCTCTTCACTTCCTTCTCCTCCTCTCTTAACTTCCTTCTCCTCCTCTCTTCACTTCCTTCTCCTCCTCCTTTCTTCACTTCCTTCTCCTCCTCTCTCCTCCTCTCTTCACTTCCTTCTCCTCCTCCTCTCTTCACTTCCTTCTCCTCCTCTCTTCACTTCCTCCTCCTCTCTTCACTTCCTTCTCCTCCTCCTCTCTTCACTTCCTCCTCCTCCTCTCTTCACTTCCTTCTCCTCCTCTCTTCACCTCCTTCTCGTCCTCTCTTCACTTCCTTCTCCTCCTCCTCTCTTCATTTCTTTCTCCTCCTTCTCTCTTCATTTCCTTATCCTCCTCTCTTCACTTCCTTCTCCTCTTCCTCTCTTCACTTCCTTCTCCTCCTCGCTTCACTTCCTTTTCCTCCTCTTTTCACTTCCTTCTCCTCCTCCTCCTCCTCCTCTCTTCACTTCCTCCCCATCTTCTCTTCACTTCCTTCTCCTCCTCCTCTCTTCACTTTCCTTCTCCTCCTCTCTTCACTTCCTTCTCCTCCTCCTCTCTTCATTTCTTTCTCCTCCTTCTCTCTTCATTTCCTTATCCTCCTCTCTTCACTTCCTTCTCCTCTTCCTCTCTTCACTTCCTTCTCCTCCTCGCTTCACTTCCTTTTCCTCCTCTTTTCACTTCCTTCTCCTCCTCCTCCTCCTCCTCTCTTCACTTCCTCCCCATCTTCTCTTCACTTCCTTCTCCTCCTCCTCTCTTCACTTTCCTTCTCCTCCTCTTTTCATTTCCTTCTCCTCCTCCTCTCTTCACTTCCTTCTCGTCCTCTCTTCACTTCCTTCTCCTCCTCCTCTCTTCACTTCCTTCTCCTCCTTTTCTCTTCACTTCCTTCTCCTCCTCTCTTCACTTCCTCCTCCTCTCTTCACTTCCTTCTCCTCCTCCTCTCTTCACTTCCTTTTCCTCCTCTCTTCACTTCCTTCTCCTCCTTCTCTCTTCACTTCCTTCTCCTCCTCTCTTCACTTTCTCCTCCTCTCTTCACTTCCTTCTCCTCCTCCTCTCTTCACTTCCTTTTCCTCCTCTTTTCACTTCCTTCTCCTCCTCTTTTCACTTCCTTCTCCTCCTCCTCCTCTCTTAACTTCCTTCTCCTCCTCTCTTCACTTCCTTCTCCTCCTCTCTTCACTTCCTCCTCCTCTCTTCACTTCCTTCTCCTCCTCCTCTCTTCACTTCCTTTTCCTCCTCTTTTCACTTCCTTCTCCTCCTCCTCCTCCTCTCTTAACTTCCTTCTCCTCCTCTCTTAACTTCCTT